>WBMZ01008297.1:0-233011 GCA_013400975.1 Atrichornis clamosus
CGCGCCGCTGCCGCTGCTCCCGCTCCGCCCGGCGCCGCCTCCGCTCAGCCGCCGTAGCCAGGGCCTCGCGCCACCCGCCCCGCACCCATTTAACGCCTCGCGCGCAGGCGCGGCGAGCACCCGCGCCGGGGGCTCCCCCGCCTGGCGCCTGACCGGGGATAGGTGACGGGAGGCGGTGACGGCGGCGGGGCTGTGCTCCTACCGTGTGTCCCCGCCGTGGGTCGTCCGCGGAATCGGCATCTCACCTTGCGAGCGGCGCGGTGGGTGAGGAGAGGCGCCGGTCCGCGGCGAGGGCCCGCAGGCAATCTGGGAGGGCAGCCCTGCGGGGGAGGCGGTTGTCGGCGGGTTGCGGTGCACGCCATGTGCGGGGCGGCGGCGGGGCGGACTGTCCCTGTCCCCGGGACTGTCTCTGTATCCCCGTCCGCCTCAGGGGAGGCGCGAAGTGACAGAAGGGCGCGAAGCGGCGGGGCAAGCGCGGCCTCTCAGCGGCGATGACGGGTGGCGCGCTGAGAGCGCGCTCGGCGGGCGCTCCCCTTCGCGCTGCGCATTCGCCGCGGTCACTGGCGGGCTCGGGGGGCTTCTCGAGAGCGCCTTCGCGTCCCGCTATGTGCGGCCCGTCCCCCGCGTGTGGGAGGGGCCGTCTGGCCGAGCCTTCACCGCTGCCCGGCCCGCTTCAGCCCCCCGCGCCGCAGGAGTGTGAGCGCAGGATCCCGGTGTTCCCAAAAAACCCATACCGGTCTCCTGTCAGGTTGAAATCTGGCATTCCCGTGGGACAGCAGGACCTAGGTTGATGCAGTGAGCAAAAGCAGCTTATTCGGAGGCATCAGACAAACCTTTTAGTTTTTTCTAATGAGGAGCAGACATTGTTTTCAACATCAGTTTAAGGAATTCACTGAGTGAGATTGCCTGCTCCGTTTGCCCACATCTCTGTCCCCGGCACCTGCATTCATTTTACCAGAGGAACCCCGCCGGGGTCCAGGGTTTCCAAACACCTTGGACAGAGAGGTCTGTAGGAGCAAGGAATTTCATGTAGGATCTGGTGAATAAAGTCTTTCCTTCCCTGATTTGTAATGAAGTTGAATATCAGCGTTAAAAACTGGTTACTTGTGAGATGAGAGAAATAAACAAGGAATAAACTTTTCTCACTTTTTTTTTTTCACGACAAAGTGCTGCATTATTAATGAGATAGCACTGTAAGTATTGCTAAGTCTCTCAAAGTTAATCTACTTTTCAAACAAATAAGCAGGGAGACTCCATAGCAACCAGTGCTCCACTAGCCTCTGGCTGAATGGTTATTATGAGATGCTGTATGCATTGAGAAGGCCAAAACTGTGTTCTGTTTCATTTTCGCCTTCGTACACATCGCCGTCGTGAGCTGAAGCGTGGTCTTTTTGGCTCCCAAGAGCACATCTGCCATAGGTGCCTGTTCCTGGATGCTCACAGCAGAAAAGCTCAGTGGCAGAACACTGGTTTTTCCTCACGAGCGCAGCAGCAGCTCCGTGCCACGGCCAGCTCAGCTCCATTCCCTGCGCGGGCTCGGTCTGTCCGGGCCGCCGGTAAATCCGGGTCTCACCGTGGCGGTTCCCGGGGCTCGGGGCAGCGCTCGGCCGGCCCCGCCCTTCCGCACGGGGGCGCTGTGGCGCCTGTTCCAGGGGCTGGACGGGGCTGCTGGGGGCGGGAGGGGGCGGGGAGTGCCCGCCCCTCATGGCGGGGTTGCCTCAGGTGCTGCGGCTCCTTTCTCGCCTCTTCTCTCCCGTTTGGAGTCGGCTCGATTGGGGTGGGCGGAGTTGTTGTTGCCCGCCGGTTCTGTGTGCTGGTGCTGCCTCTGCCTGTGCCGGGGTTTGTGGCGCCCTCAGCGGGGCAGGGGCGGTAGGGTCCTGGTGAGGGGCGGGAGCCGCCGCCGAGGCGCCTCACGGCGGGGTTGTGGAGCAGCGTCGTGTGGGTCTCGAGTGTTTGGCCATAAGCACAGAAAGCGTTCAGGGTAGTTACCTGTTGAAAGAAATTTCGTGCAGCAAAACTGCAGAAAAATTTTGTGGGTTTTTTTTTTTTGTTTTGGTTTGGTTTCTGGTGAGGGGGTGTTTTTGTGGGTTTTTGGTATTTTTTGTTTTGATTTCTTTTAATTTTTTTTTTTTCCCTGTCACACCTTTAGCAGTGCTTATAGAAATATCCACTTTGGATCTCACGCTTAGAAGGAGATGCTTGGCCATGCTAAACTTTCGGAATTGTATTATACTGTTGGAGTGCAGGTTGTCTGAGTTGAAGTCGTGTCATTGTTATGATACAGACTGCATTTGGTATAGATCCATTTAGTGGATTCATCATAAGTAACAGGCACCAATTTATGTTTTGTCCAAAGTTATTAGACAAAATTGCACAGCAGAGAGTACATTTTTACTGCAGGCTTGGAACTACAGTGAAATGGAGGAATTCGGGAGCAGGTAAGCAATAACAAAAAGCTACCGTGTTAAAGACCTCAGCTGTAATTTATTTTTATTTTAAATTTATGACATCCTAAGCTTACCATGCAACAGACAAAAGTTGAGTTATTCTCATGGAAGGGCTTATCGGTCTTTTTGGAAAGTTGTTAACCAGAAAGTGTTCTTCTTAAAAGCAAAATAAACAAACAACAAACACCCCACCCCCAAAACAATCATGAGGCACAGCTCTGTGTGGATTTGCATTATCATAACATTGACATTTAAAAGATGCTCTTGAGCTTGAGGTATTAGACTGGAAGATAAGGTATTTGGACATAGTTGTTGGCCCAACCACAGATTTGCTCCATGTTCTTAGTTCTCTTATTCTTCCCATGCTTTCATTTTCTAGCTTTATGAGGGAGAAATGAGCCTTCTCTGACTCTTATTTTTCATGGTCACTTGCTATAAATTTTGGGAAACATAGGCTGTCCACACTAAATATGTGCAGCACATAACAATGTTTCAAATTGAGAAATAATCTGTTTAAAAGTACATATGTTGGAAAATTATTCACATGCCTTAGATTTTAATACTAAACTTCTGCAGGTTTTACCCAAACTTCATTCTTTCAACTCCTTCGTGTTAGGTTGGCATTGCATATGGTCAGACCAGGTATACTTTTGGAGCAGATTAAACAGTTTTAAAGGGGGTTGGGCCTAAAAAATGTGTACAGGAATTTTTGCTGAAAACTGTTCTGCGTAAATTTTAAAGTGCCTGAAATTCCTCTTCAAAAGTGTATAGAGCTGCCTTAACTGCACATCTTGATGTGAACAGAATTCTTTTTTCTGCTGGACAGGGCATGCCTCTTTCAGAAAACATTCAGATAATATTTTATAAAACAAGAACTTCTCACACAAAATACAGGTCTTGTTTTCTTTTGTTAGCGTTTTTTAAGTCTTTGCAACTTACTGGAGCAAGCAAAAAATACTGTTTTTCCTCACAGTTATTTGTTGTTAATAGTGGTTACTCAGCAGAACTTCTGAAACTTGCATCGTTACAGTTACTTTGTGAAAACAGCATTTTTTTTAATGGCTGCGACTATGTTTTCCCTAGTTCAGTTCAAGAGATTATTAGGGTGAGATTTCGGACTCCCCTGTTGCCTCTTCCTGAACTCAAGAATGTGTTTGTCGTTCTAATGTGCAAATTTTCAGGGTGGCAGCAGTATTTTGTTTTGGGAAAGAAGCTTCAGTGGAACGGGTTCAGCAGGTTTTAGCTGGTTAGGGTTTTTTTACCGTTCTTGTTTTCAGAAAATTACTGAGAAAAAATACTTAGAATTCATAAAAACACACTTGTTATTTTTCAGATTAGAACTACATGTGTAAGTAAACTGTGTGATGGAAAAATACATCTAATTTTGTTTTTTAATGATGAATATGTAAAAGCAGGAAGAGATTTTTGAGGGCTTTTTTTTTTTAAGGAGAAACACAGTTAAAATACGAGCAAAACTAGGAAGGAGCTCCTTGTAAAAGAGCACTTTGTGTTAAAATGGATAATTCTCACTTCAGTTCCTTAGTGCTCAAGAGAATCTTTCAACAATAAACAGAATATCTTGATGTGTTTGAGACTAAAAGGCAGAAAATCACAGTCAGTCTTCTCTGTCAAGACACCCTGTGTGGGTAGGGAAGCACTATGCATTTGAGTGCTTTTTCATTTCAACGTCAGAGAAGAAGAGAGTTGTCTGTGACATGATTGCACTGAAATGTATCTTCCTCGTTGTATTGGGCAAACTTTAAAATTCCAGATCTAGTGAAAAACACCTAATAAAGAGACAATAAATGTTTTAGCATTTTGCAGCTGTCATCATGTTCTGTATGTTTAGACTCATTAGATGCGTTTGTCACAGACTAAGTTATTTAAATAATGCCACTTCTTTGCAGGTAATGTAGTTTTATACAAAATATTTCTCCTTTCTTTTTAAGTTCAAAATCCCTGATGATGCCTGAAATCCAGCAACCACCCGAGCATCAAGTTCATGCAGCTGGGCAATCTGTTGCTCCCCAATCTGCCCCACATGAATTTCAGGACGACCCAGGCCAAGTTGGGCATACCCAGACTCAAGGAAGAAGGTTAGAAAAATTTCAAAACAGGTGATAAATGCAAAACATAATTTTCACTGAATGGAGCAGAGGATCAGACCTTAAAAAGTCTGGGTTTAGTAGTACCAGTGCAGGTTACAGAAGTTCACGGCCGTGGCAGACAGTTCTGAAGATGCCTTGTAGTAACTTGAGAACAAGCATTGACTGTCAGATTTCGCAGTTTTTCTTTTCAAAAGCAAATTTAAAAGTGTCTTTTTAACAGTATTCTTTGATACACTGTCAGGTGTAATGATTTCGTCTTGCCCTCCTCTAGTGGTTTTTTTTTTTTACTTCTTTTGTTTGTTGAAAGAATCTTGACAGAGGTGGAATGTAATTGTTTAGAGGTTAAAAGCCTATCATTTGTTGAGCAGCTGGAGCCGATGGAGCAGCTCAGACCTGCTGAAAGAGGGACGCCCTGTTCTTTGCTGTGGCTTTAATTACATTGTGAAGCCTTTGGTGCTTCCTGGGGCCCTGTCTTGTGCCAATTAACTCTTAAATCCATTGGGGAAAAAAAGGGGGGAAGGGTGATAATGTCACAGTAACACATTAGTGAGCTAAACTGGTGTTGGGAGAAGCTTGTGGAGATTTGGAACAGCGGTGGGAAGAAGGAAGATCTGCTCGTTTCAGGCAGGACTAGACCTTGGATTTGCCCAAGTATTCTGGACTCAGCTTGAGTTGAGGGAAACAGTGATGTTACCACATTTAAATCTCAGAGGGGGCTCCCAGTTAGCCAGCCCCCTGCTTAGTGGTATCACTGGGTGTAAGCGGGCTGCTTGAAGGGCGTTTTGGCTACCCAGCTTTCCTAAAGTACATCCCAATTCAAGTCTTGCAATGATGCTTGGGCCTTTATGCTTTATGAATTGCTCTGTTACAGGTACTAATTTCAGGGTGTAAATATTTCATATGTGCACTGATCTCTGAAAACCAGACCTTTACTTTTATTACTGAAACTAGAATCAAAGTTTCTATTTTTACTGCTGCCTGGGGATTTGGAGAGGAGGAGTACAAAGGCAACTAACCTTTACTTATATTCCAGATATCTAGCAAGGAAATTCTTCTCTCTGTGGGCTAAAAAGACATTTGGACAAGTTCTCCCTTCCAAAGCCAGGTAGATAAAATTACAGAACTCATGGGTGGGTTTCTTTTTTTTTTAATGGCTTAGTGGTAAACCAATGGACTAAGAGACTACTGGCTGCCAAGAAAATATTTGGATGTATTTTGAGATCAGTTGAAGGTTTCCTTTGAGTACCCATCTTGCTCTTGCTTTTTTATTTGTCTTTAATAGTCATGGTTAAACTTTACTAACTAAATTCATAGGAATTGTGGTGTTTTGATAAAGTTGAACAGTATATGCATATATATGATGGGGTATGATTGTGATACGTGCTTTAAATTTAACTATTTCTCAAATACGATGAGAGATTTCACAGAATATTCTGAGTTGGAAGGGACCCACAAGGATCCCTGAGTTCAACTCTTAATATGGAGTTCAGTTCTGTTTGTACTGTTGTTCTTAATGTATATCTGTGTATGTTTGGTATTTGTCTGACTTGGAAATACCTGTGGCAGATGATTCCTTTCTGCTGTTAGTGTTCTGTTCGCTTTGATATTCTTTCCTTGTTATGCTTTATTTTGCATGTTCGTTCTTGCTTGACCACACCTTTGGGAATTGAAGCAGTTCCCAGTGGGAAGACTTGCATTTGGAATGAGATCAGGTCCTTAGTCATTCAGTTTCATTTTTCTGTATCAGATATATTCTGTTTCTGCCTTAGTTGGTAAACAGTTGTCCTGTGAACCTCACCATTACTGCTGTCCCATTTACTGAATTGGCACTACTTTGGCTGTCTATAAATTCAGGACAATGATTAATTTATTTTTTAGAAGGGGAAATATATTTTATAAAGATCAGCAAGGAACATAAGCAATAATGAATTGCCTTTCTAGATTTAAAAGTCCCCAGTTCTTCATAGCTTTAATTTGCAATACCTGTTAACGCACCATGTCCAAAAAATAACATATAGCTCATTTCTTTTTTCATTTTTTTTCCTCTTCTGCATGTGTGCTTGGAATGACTTAGCAACTTGGCTTGGGGTAGGTGGCTGTGAATTGCAACTTGTGTGAGGATTGGTATGTGTTTCACTGAGGGACCTCTAGGTGTTCTGGGCCTAATCCTGCTGTTATTACAGACATGACCAATTTCATGAAACTAGTGGGATAGTTATGATCAAAAATATGAGTCTGGGCTTGTGTGCTTTTTGTTTGTTAGCTTGTGTGTTTTCATGGGTCCTTGTGTTTATCTTCTCTCCATCAGAAATACAAAGAGAACAGAAATGTTTTTAATTTTGGGATGACATAAGATCTGCATTCTGTTTCTAAGAACACGATGGAAACGTCAAAGCATGATAAAATCTGATGTAGCTTTTGTATTTATTTATATATACTTGTATATAAATATTTATATATATTTGTTTATATATTTGTGTTAAAATAGCAAAGAACAAAATTAGCAAGGAAAATACATGTATTGTTGTCAACTGTGCTGGTTGTTTGAGTAAAACAGAACTGAGGATAAATATGTGAGTTATTTGTAGGTCTGAAGTCAACTGGCACTCTGATATTTGGCAAAACATCTACCTTTTATTCCTTGCCTTTATGTGAAGTATTTACAGTCAGTAAACTGATTGCTTCTTGCAATACTTCACAGAGTCTTGGAATAAAGTGTCACAGTAGGGTAGTGGTTTTAAATGCAATTAGATGTTGATAGGCTAATCAGGCAAGACTGGAGAAGAGGTGGTGTAATCTTCATTAAACCTGATTTGTGGTCACTCTGGAAACTTGTATGAAGTTTCCCCTGTCCAAATCTTTCAACTGTTTAGATGCTTTTATGATCAGAAGATTCTTCAAAAAGCTTTTGGAGAGTGGAAGGAGCAGTGGACAGCTTGCGGAGAAAGGAAGCTCAGGCTCAGAGCAGACAACCATTACAGGTTTGTGAAATGACTTCCCATTGGGGTATATATGAGAAATTTTCCTTAAGTTCTGAAGGAGTTTTTAATACCAGTAAGCGAGTTACATCCATGGTACCTCTAGGCCAAGAGCAATGTCTTCATTGCTTATTTTCGTATTTTACTGAATGGTACTTCTCTCATTTTTCAGACATTTACTCTATAGTTTGATACTCAAGTCTTGGAGAGCCTATGCATGTCAGCAGCAAGAAAAGAGGAACAAGCACTATGTTGCAGAGTCTCATGGTAAGTGAGAGATGGTAATTATATATTTGGGGACATACTGAGCTGGGAGTTTCCAAGGGAAATATTTACCAGAATCTATTCCTCTGTGCCTGCTTGCACCCTGATCTTCCCCACCCCATGGCCGTACAGCGCTTCCAGGAACAGATGGCAGGGGAGTTCTGTTATAGGGATGTAGCTAGATAGTTATTTAGGGATGCCAGTGAATAAGTTTAAGGGCCTCTCCATCTGCTCTGGATTGCAATGCTTGTTTCTGAGGGGGTGGTTTGGTTGCTTGATTGGTATTTTGTTCGGTTTATTTTTTTCACTTAATCACAATATTTTTTTGTATAGTTGTTTTTTGATAGAATTCTCTATCAGCCGTTGCTATAGATATTAGATAGTAATTCCCTGTGGTTTTAACTGCACTTATTTTATCTGTATTGACTGTTCCTTCCAGCTTGTGTCTTGCTATTGAAAGAAGCCCAGACTTCAGAAGTGCCCTTTGTCTTATTGTGTAGGTTCTTTGTTCTGCAAGGGATTTGATGTGGAGCTGTCTATACTGGTAGCAACTTTCTTGGGTTCAGGGAATTTGTTTCACTGAAGGGGAGATTGACCCTTGTTTAAACATGATACTGTGGTTTTGTTTGTGCTGATTTGCAGAATAAGTTAACTGCTCTCTTTACATATGAACGTAGCCTCAGAATGTCCTAGAGACTGACAGGCTAGCCAAACTTCCTTTCTTACTGAGTGAAGCCAGAATATTTACAGCAGAAGCTGTGTGTTACTTAGTCAAAAATAGAAAAAGGTGACCTGTGTCAAGGTAGGTTAATTCACAAGGAAATCTTAAAAAAAAGTTCATTTTTTTTTTAATGTGTGTGAAGTGACAGAATCAGTGATGTTTTTTCCTCATAACTTTGCTTCAATAGTGTCAGTTCTGCCAAGCCAGCCTGCTGTGAGGAGAAAGTGCAGCACACTGCATAAAGTGGTACACTGGAATTTGTGACACCACTTCTGTTTATAGCTGCATGACCAGCCTGCTAAATAAACTTGACTTGTTTCTGGTTGATTTCTCTGCTTGTAGTAGAGAATAACTCTTGAAAAGCAACTGATGAACCTGATGAACTTCTATTTTTTAAAACAAACCAAAGAAAATCCTGTAATACTTACTCAGTACGGTTGTTACGCTGAATATTGTTACACAGTTATCTCCCCTGTAAGCACAGAAGACAAAGCGATGCCATTGTCTGATAATTCACGCTGCTCTGAACAAGTGGCATGCACGGTGCTGTCAGCGAATCTGAGACTTGTCAGTGTGATGCCCTCGGCCAGGGGGAGGGTCGCTGTCATTTCAGGGTTCCCCACGAGGTGTCCCTGTGGGTTGAGGGGACAGGAGTCCAGATGATCTGTGATGGAGTGGTTAAAACATGCCAGATTCCTGCGTAAACTTAAGATGCTGCCATTTTTTGTTGTACACAGCAAAGAAGCAAAATATGCTCAGGACGTGGCAGCGCTGGCTGGTTTATGTTGATGTTCAAAGGACAAAACATGGGATGCAGTCCGTGGCACTGGCATTCAGGGAAAGAAGCTGTTTGCGGTAAGAATGGAGTACAAACAGGCAGAGGGGCACTGACCATGAGACCATGGCTTTTACCTGTGTTGTATTTTCTTTTCCTGCAGTAACTTCATTCAGTGTTTGATTTTTTTTTTTGTAATAACTTCTTTTTTTTTTTTTTTTTTTTTTNTTTTTTTTTTTTTTTTTTTTTTGGTGTGTGTAAGTTCTTCTGGCACACCCATAGACTGTGAATTTAGGAGACCTTACAGCAGCCTGCCAGTACCTAATGAGAGCCTACAGGAAGGCTGGAGAGTGACTTTTGCAAAGGCATGCACTGAGAGGACAAGGGGGAATGGCTTTAAGCTAAAAGAGGGAAGATTTAGACTGGATATTACGAAGAAATTCTTTCAGTGAGGGTGGTGAGGCACTGGAACAGATTGCCCAGAGATGTTGTTGACACCCTATCCCTTGAAGTGTTGATGGTGAGGTTGGATGGGGCTTGGAGCAACCTGGTCCAGTGGAAGGTGTCCCTTACCATGCCAGGGGGTTGGAAGAAGATGATCTTTTGTTCCAACCCAAGCCATTCTGTGGTTCTTTGTAAAGATTGTTGTTCATACCTTTTTCCAGTCAGAGGAAAGTGATTTCTTGCACCAAATTATGGCACCTGTGTTTGAACATGTCTATAACATTGTTTTGGCAGCATTTCGTGGGCCGTATGGAAAAGACAACACTACAAAAAATGCACTGGACATAAAATGAATATTTGGGCTCTGCAGCATTGGGCCCAGAGCCTGCAATTTCGAGTAAGTCTCAGGAGCTTCAGCAACTGCCATTTCTAATATTTAAGTTGCACATGTGTGAAAATGTTGCAGGTGAATAAAAATTAGGCCTTGTACTCATTTACTTTGCAATTTGCAGTACTTATGATGGAGTAGCGTATCAGGACATGAGGAAATGGAATGAAAGTGTGTCAGGGCAAATTCAGATTGGACATTAGGAAAAGGATCTTCACTGAGAGAGTGGTCAGTCCCTTGAACAGACTCCTCAGGGAAGTGGTCACGGCACCCAGCCTGTCAGAGTTCAAGGTGCATCTGGACAACACTTAGTCATCTGATTTAGTTTCAAGTAGTCCTGTAAGAAGCAAGGAAGCTGGACTTGATTCTTACAGTTCCCTTCCAGCTTGAGATATTCTGTGATTCTATGAAGAAGATCAAAACAACTTTCTTTAAAAAACTGTCTTTACCTAAAATCTAGGCAAAACAAACTGAATTCATGTCTTATATTTGCAAGGAAGCCACCTGTCCAAAGGAATTATACTGTCTTGTACAATGCCTGATGCTGGTGAAAGTATCAGAGTTCTCTCCACCAGAGAAACTAACCAAGGTAGATAAGGGGTAAAAGAAAACAGGTGTGTGAGTTTGCAGCTAGGGCATTTTGACCAGGGAAATGAAGGATAGTTTCATCCAGCTCTGTAGAATGCTGAACTCCGCAGAGGTCCCATCAGTAGGCAAGAGAGCACTGCTCAGCTGTTTGATAGCACTTTGCCTCTTTAACATACCATTTCTTATGTCCTACTGAATTTCTGTGAGCACAGTTAACTCCATTCTAGGGTAAGAAAATAAATCCAGTATTTCATATTCTTGAGAGGTTGCCAGCTCCTTCAGTAAATTGTTCGTCTTAGAAACCCACAGTTTTGCTTCAGCTTTCTTTCACTGCAACTGTGGCTTTTTGCCCATTTAATTAAAAAGAAGAGATGGTGTTTAATTTGGCCTGCACTGTAAGATGTAACACTTCCTGGTTTAGGGCAGTATTCTACTAAGGAGAGAAACTCATGACTTGAGAAGTCTTATAATATCTCATGATGTTAATCCCTTTTGTTTGAAATACTCTGAAAGAAAGCCTGTTGTCAAAAAAAAGTGTTATTTTGGTCTTTTAACGGGAAAAAGTGTGAAAGTAGAAAGTAAAAAAGTTTGATTTTGACGTTCTTTGTCTTTGACCTTTTCTACACTGACACTCCTTTGGTGTTTTTGGGTTTTGTTGGATATTCTTCTCCTCTGATGGAGGGGAACCTCATTGCTCATGACTTTCACCTTTAGAACTTATATGGAATTTTCTATTGCCTGTGTTCTTCCTCTTCTCTTCTTTGTTCTATTTCCCTAATCTTGTCTGTTTTTTCCCCTTACTGCTATTGCTCCTCAATTGTTCCTTCAGGCTTGGTTGCAGTGGCGAGAGCTGTATTTAGACACCCAGAATGAGAAGCAGAAGGAGACCAGGGCAGTAACTCACCATCAGCACTGGGAACTGAGGAGATGCCTGAGAGCATGGCTGGGATACTTGAACCTCCACAGGGTAAAGAAACGTCAGAATGGTGAGTTAGGATGGAACAGGGCTCAGCCCCTTTTCTTAGGACACAGTGATGGTTTTTTCTGTGGTAGGAGATACTGTAAAGTCTCTGCCCCCAGATGATGAGATGCAATTTGGGCTGTACACTGTGACAAGCCTGGCTGGCTAAGGTCATATGCTGAACTGTTGGGAAGAACACTTGCTTTCCATGTGATTTAAAAGAAAATGCTTTACAATTCCCTTGATGAAAACTTGCATATTGTCTATTATATTTTGACTGAGATATCTGGGAGAAGGATGTGTTCAAGATTTTAATCAGTCAATATGGATTTTCTTGATAATCACTCAAATCACAACTTACACAGGATGGTAAAGTTTATTACACCAGTTCTTTTATTTCTTCCCTTGAAATCACTGGAATGAGTTCAGATATTTGTGTCATTTGCCTTTTGGTGGTAGTGGAAAAGAACCCAGCTTGGATATCTAGGAACTAGTAACAAGAGTATGCTGAAATGTAAGAAAGCTTTAGTATGTTGAATAAGTTACACAGTGTCTTAACTTCCCCTTCCTAAGTCACTACAGTAGGCTACTGCTTTAAAGCTACCTCTGTGATCATTAGGAAGAACATAATCTGTAGCTGAGTGTAAATGTGAGTTCTTGTCACCATTTTTCAGTGTTAGAGTTTATGTCACTTCTGAACCAGTGGCTTAGATGCAGTGATCTCATCTGATATGAATGAACCTAGCACAGAACAAGTCTTGAGTGATTTGTGTTTGTCTTCTAGAGCTGGCCCACGAGTTTCACTGGAGCAGGATGCTCCAGCAGTGCTTCTCCGATTGGCGGCTGTCGTGGGAGTGCAGGAGAAGAATGCACGCTCACCAAAGGGACCTGGAAAAGCAAGCAGCAAGGATTGCCTTACAGAGAGTCTTGGCACACGGGAAGCAGTGTATCCAATCTGTGTTTAGTCCCTAGCACAGACAAGTCACAAGCTTTCCCACAGGGGAAAGATCCAGTTAATAAGCAGGAATGTTGTGCAGTAGTGCAAGTGACAACAAACATGTTATCATTAGAAAGGTGTATGTAATGCCATGCTAACAGCTCATTAAACTGTTGTAATTATAGTATGTTAGCAGCTAGGAGCCTGCAGAAGATAATTTATGGTTGTTTAAGAATTCCTTACTTAAGAGTGAATCAGAAATCTGTTGTGATAAGCCAGCAAAATCTAAAAATTTGACTGTAGTCAAAACTTCTGCAATAATAGTGCTGGAAGTTCAAATATTGAAGGAAATTTAGATGGAGATGTAGTGCCCCTCTGTGGGAGAAGTTTGTGTGTGTATTGGGATGGATGTTTCTGTATAAAAGGTACTTTAACTCAGTGACAGATGTTGTGCTGTGTGTGGAAGAGGCTCAGCAGTGTGAGCTGGCTGAAAAGCACTACAAGTGTCAGCTCTTGGTAAGAGCACTGTTATGTGGCAGTTGGGAGGGGCTACGGAGTGTTCCTGTAATACTGATAATGGTGTCTGGGTGTTAAGTGGGAGATGCACCAGGTTTCTAAATTTCAACTGTTCTGGAATCCACCAATTGAAGCCAAAAAGGGAAACTGTGCTGCTCTCCAGAACGGTTATTCTTCCAATTGGGAAACTGATGAAGTAGCAGATTAGTCTTGAGGGTGTTGGGCTGGCTACCTGCTCCCTGACTATTCCACCATGAGATTACATTATTGCATTTTCCCCTTGATTTTTTTTTTTCCTTATGCTGTTTTGCTACAAGAATTATTTTTTTCTTCTCGGGAGTAATGTGTGCATGCTGCTTTTCACATGAGACCGAAGGTAGTTTACTGCATATGCAAGTAGT
Organism: Atrichornis clamosus; assembly: GCA_013400975.1. Classification (NCBI taxonomy): domain Eukaryota; kingdom Metazoa; phylum Chordata; class Aves; order Passeriformes; family Menuridae; genus Atrichornis; species Atrichornis clamosus. The sequence goes on from WBMZ01008297.1 coordinate 13,529, forward strand.
TGAGTGGTTTGGGGTTTTGGTTTTGGATTTTGGTTTTTTTTTTTTAAAGAAAAATTAAATCCCTGAAGGTTGTCTGAAAGGTGGGCACAAGTAAGTCTCCAGCTTTTTTTGAACTGAATTATTTTCAAGGTGGTATCAGTACTGATCATCAAAAGAATACCAATAAACTGGTTTGGATCATGAAGTGAAAACATTAGTGATTATAAGAGCACTTTGAAGCAGGATGCTCTCATAGTGCTATTTACCATGTTGTACCCTCAATCAAGGGATTGTGGGATTGTAGACAAAAAAAACTCGTGCAGAGGAGACCTAAAATGGAATTGGATATTCTCTGTTTTTGATAAGAGGAAAGTTATGATTCTTGAACTGAAGGGTGATAGACTAGGGAAGGTTTGGGTAGAGGTGTTGGTAGCTGAGTAAGGAGTTAGATGGCTCTCAGTAAACCCCTGGGAAAGTTGAAGGGAATTCTAATTTAGCTGGAAAAGTGACAATTTGTGAGAGGAAATGGATGCCTGGCTTTGATGACAAGTTCATGAATCTTAGCTATGGCAAGGAATAGCATCAAACATAGAGTGTCTGGAAGGAGCAGCCTGTTCTAAATTACCTGATTTGGATTACAAATGAAAGTTATGTATATTTCTTGTTGTTACAGAAACTTGGCTTTAAGGGTCTTTGGCAGAATGTTGTGAACGTTCGTCTCCAGCGAGTGAGAACAAACCTGTCGCACCGTCAGCATCAAGTTACAGTGAGTTTGACTTTGCTGCTTCTGTTAGTTTTTCTTGAGCTGTTCTATTGACTTCCACTGTCACCTACAAAATACTTTTTTATTACAGCAGCAGCTCTGTTCCTAAACACTAACAGCCACAGAACATCTCATGTATAAGTCAACTGTCACTCTTAGATACGGTATTTTAGTTTTTTGTTTCCCTGTGTTTATGGTGGGGTTTTTATCAGAAAAAGTCATAGGAGCTTATACAAGTTTGGTATATGAAGCAGTGCAGGAGGCAACCATTGCAGTATGCAGTTTCAGTAGGACTTTAATAATTTCTTTCTTTGCATTCTTCTCCTCACTTGATATCTGTGGGGGTGTTTGTGCCTTTCTTGTTTTATTTCAGGTGCTGCAGAAGTTCTGGAACCGTTGGAAGTCCCGTTTGGAAGAGAAGGAGGAAGAACAGCAGCAGGCTTTAACATCAGTGGCTCATGCCCGTTATAGGTATGCAGAGAAATGTTAATACAAACTTGTACAAATGTGGAACTTGTGAGCCTTTGGTTCTCTTCTAAACTATGGTAATACCTCTGGGGGCATGGCCATCTTGATGCCAGTTGCTCAGACATTTTCTATGAGTAGTGAGCAATTTCCATGTCCTGCTTCTCTGGGGAATGTAAGAGGGAGATCAGTTAAGCCTAGCTCTGAGGCTGGTTTACATTTAAGAGCTGGACTGTCAAAGTAATGATCTATTGCTGCCTGATTTCTAAAGAAGGCTCGCATGGTTTGAAAAATCAAGTTACTGTTTAAGTTGCAGATCATTTGACATTCATAAGATCAGTATGTTTTCTGAAGGAATTCTCTCCTGTGCTGACATTCTCCCTTTTTGCTTGCAGGAGGGTGTTGATGAGACAGGTATTTGACACGTGGCTGCTGAAGGCCTGCAAGCTGCAGGAATACCGAATGGGAGAGAAGAAGGTAAGTAACTCTTGTATTTGGCTTTGCTTAGGAAATAGAGGGGATGATTTCGCAGTTGCTGCCTGTGAACATGAGTTAGCATGAGATGGACTTGGGTGTTGTAAATTCCCCTTTCCCTGGTGAGGAATCAAGTCAGGCAAAACAGATTACAACCAATGTTTACCGACCACCTTTTTTAAGTTAAGCAGTTTGTTAATAATAGAATCAAGCTGTTATTTTTAGAGGCTATCTGTTCACATACTTCATCAACTTATTCCCTCACCCTCTAAATAAGGGTGTGCTCTCTCTCTCACACTGTTCCATAGTTACTTTGTTGAAACACTAGTAGTAATAAAGGCCCAATCCCAATCCCCTATTTAAGAAGCGCAGGGTTGTACTGACAAATTAGTTCCTTCTAGGTACGTGTCCATAAAGTTTCTTAGAGAGTCCTTCATTTTCTAAGGGGAGGTGTGTGTGTGTGTGTATATATATACATACTACATACATATATATGTATATAGTCCTGGAGTCTTTACGTGTAGCAGCCACTGCTTTTATGTGGTCTGTTACACAACTCCGACTTGATGGCAGTGTGTGAGTGTCCTTGTGCAGATATGGCTCAGTCTTGGTAGTGTGAGATTATTAGTTCTTGTAAATTCAACTGGACTGGTTTCTGGAACTTATCAGTTCTTAGGACTCCTTCACGTACTATTTATCAGCTTGTGTTTTTCCTCCCTTTGGCCTGCTGTTTTCTGGTAACAGTTCCTCCCTCCACATGCACATAGGTACCTTGCAGAGCACATTACATAACTTCACAGCAAAGGGGCTTTGGTGGTGCGTCCGTTGCTGTTCAACCTGAGGAAAGAATAACAAACATTGGGCAGTTCTGTCCATGTCATCTTTAAGGAGTTGTTTTCTGTTGTTTGTAGCTGGCCTGTGTCACGAATTCGTTGCCACCTGCTTTCCATTTTAGGCTGTCCTTCATTTCGAAAGGCAACTCTTGCACCGTTTCTGGTGCTCCTGGTGTAGAAGAACAGCTGCACGTTTGGAGGAGCAGGAGGACTCGGTTCGTGCAAGAGATCACTACCGTAACCAACTGCTAATAAAGGCCTTCTGTCTGTGGAAGCAAAAGACTCAGGCAAGAAAAACAGAGTAAGAATTTTTTAAAAATGGAGAATGATTTCAGTTGTCCCTGTGGTGGCCTTCTTCGGACAAACAGCATTTAATTTACAATGGTGCTGACTCCTTTTTTGTACTTTGGAGTCTACTAGGTTGTCTTTCAGTAAATGAATTACTGAAAATAACAAATGCGTACCCAAGTCTGTGCTAGAAGGGTTCAGTGACATGGATTGCATTGTTGGTGAAATAATTATTTTTCTTATAGGAGGCTCAAGGAGACACAAGCCTTAAGATTTCACTGTTCAAAGTGTCTGCAGCAGACTTGGAACAAGTGGAGGGAGGTGAGAGAGTTAACAGACGGAGAAGAGCTTGAATTCTTTGTGTTATGTTTGAATTGCTTGTACCTATATGGCTAGAAATTAAATTTATTTTAAACACTAGTCATTCCTAAGCTCTCTTCCTTTTTCAGGTGGATAAAACCGGTTCAGTGTGGGTGGAACAGGAATTGTGTAGGGAGGAGAGGAAGTTCTTTTTGTTCGTGTATCTAGATATGGTGAGAATGGGACTACAGTTTAGATGCACCTGGGAATGTAGCCAGAGTTAGTGTGATGAAATTGTCCCTACCCAGTACTGGGTGTGTCCTCCTCAAAACTACAGTTAAATTAGAGGTTTTCTGCCAGGCCATTGTGTATGACCTGTAGTTGTGTACAGGTTGTAGCAGACACTGTCACAGGGTATTTTTATGCTGTGCCTTTTCCTTATCACGACATGAGGTACAAGATATGCCTTGAAGCATGTCTTGAGAATCTCTGTAAAAGTTTATAGTTGGTGCAGACCTGTTAACTTGAGTGGATTGCATCAGTCTTCAAGAGGATTCCTACAAAGGGCAGGAAAAAAACACCTCAACTATGCCTTTTGGGGAAATAGTGCAGCACCAGTTTGAATGAAAACCCATTACTGCAAAATGAAGGATTGATGTTTCCCCAGACACTCAGAATGGTCCTTTTCCCTCTTCTCTCTGCCGTTGCCTGTTTTTCCTCCTTCATGTGTACATATCTTTTCGGTTTTTTCCATTTCCTCCTTATAGTATGTGGGACATCAGCGTGAGAAATGGAGGAAGTTGGTGCAAGCAGACCTGCACTATCGACACATGTTGTTGGGCAAGACCTTGGCAGCTTGGAAGGTAGGATGGAACATCCTTTGCTTTGAGGCACTGGTGTGCATGTGCTGTAATGTTTCACTGAGAGCTGAAGAGCTGCCACACTGCTTCACTCCAGGCACGTACACCAAGTGTGCAAGGTAGAATAGAGGCTGTTGTATGTTGGGCTGTATAAGCTCTAGCATTGCTTTTTGGAGCAGAAGAACCAAGTGAATGGTGCTTGAGTGAATGGTATATCCTAACTAGCATTAACTATTGTCTAATGACTGCTTGTCACAGAAAAACAGCATTTGATTTCAGTGCTGTGGTTTTTTTCCCCTGTACTCTACTGCCACTGCTACTCTCATCAGCTGCTACTAAGAGTTTCTAGATGTTTCTTCTCCTCAGAGGTGTTAACAGTTGAGGGAAATTTACCTCTCAGTGCTATTTTTTTTGCAGATTTACCAACAGAACGTACAATGTCTTTTGTATCAAGTAGCTGAAAAGGAGAAACAGCACACTTGGCTGCTGCTGCGGTAAGGCTTTCCTAGGCAGCCTGAGAGAAGTGACTGCACTGCAGTCAAATTACTTCCTTTCACTGCCACCTTTGTAACTTTTGAATGTTCAGTGCTGAGAGTTGACTCTGTCATGCTTTGCTGTTTCTTTTCATGCAGGTCATACAGTTAAAAGAAGTCAGCCTCTTCCTATTTGCTATCTGTTATGCTTGAACATTTTTTAGAATCTCTGTTTAGTACAGCAAACTATATCTTTCCCTGTCTGTTACGGTATTAAAACAGCCTGGATGATGTGGAGGCTGTTTTGCATTACAGTGATTGAGAGTGATTAAAGATATTATCACATTGCATTGGTAGTTACTTTAGTTTTAATTATTTTACTTGTTTTAATGCTATACAGCTTGAGTCACTTGCAGAGCCTGACTGGCTCAGCTGAAGCTGCTGGATTTCAGAGTGTGTTCTGTTTTGCACTGCCTTCTCATCAACAGAAACCTGAAGGGGCAGAAGTTGATTGGCACAACTGAGTTTATAGACTCAGCTGGTTTTGGTTCCCTGGTCAGTAGGAAGGTGCCAAATGAACAAGTGGGAATCATTCGTAATGTGTTTTGTTTGTTTTTAAATTTGTCTGTATTTTTGTCTTCAGAGAGGTGCTCTATACATGGAGAGAAAATGCTCTTGCTCTTAAACATGAATCTAAGGCAACTACTTGGGCAGATGAGCACTACAGAAGAGCAATCCTGTCAAAGGTAGGGTCTGTAAAGCAGGTGTCAAGGTCTCAGTACAGGTGCTGGTTCAGGCAGGGGTCAAGTAATGCAGTTAGAAGGACCAAAAACTTAATCTAAGAGCCACTACTAAGAGAGGTCTGAAAAGTAGGAGTCTCATCCTGTATGTCTCTGAAGCTTGTCTGAGTGACCTTATGGCTTTTCCTCTTCCTTTTTCTCATTTCTTAGGAGGAAGGGAAAACCAGTAATATGATATAGCATAGTAATATTGGTGAGGTTGGGCAGGAAAGGGATGGATGGAAAAGAAGAACGCCTTGAAAAATGCCAGGGAGATCCTCTGAAATCCTTCTGTATTTAATTTGTAGGAAATTTTCAGTTTTGCTGAGCCTTATGTGAAAAATGAGGTAGAAATGATTATGTTACCAGCGATGGGGAGTACACAGCAGTGCCAGTCTGTATTCCATCTCCTGTTTGCATTGTATCTTTAGGTGTTGCTGCAGTGGAGACACACTGCCTGGCTACGAGCGTGTCACCACCAGCAGAAGGTGACAGCTGTGATGGAGGCCAGAAAACATTTGGATATAGGTGAGCTGATGGAGATCTTGAACTCTCAAAAGACCTCGTCTGTGTGGGAGCCACCTCGTCTGTGTGTCATCTGTACAGATGAAGTGATGGGGTGATCTGTTGGCTTACAAGGGATGTCCCCAAGAATAGAGAGTGACGTGGGACTCCAGTGTTCTGCTGAAGGCTGCTTGTGTGACTCTTGCATCTCTGTTTGTTCCTTGTCTATATAAGGGATGGTAACACTTCCTTCCTCAAAGAAATTTTCCATTACTAATTTTGAGAAACTCAGACTGCTTCAATCTTTATCTAGTAATTCATACTGAAGGCCCTCAAACTGTGCAAGCATTTTCATGGTACCATGGTACATTCTTGACACAAGTACTCTGAAGCACAGAGGGCAAATGATTTTCTAAAGGTTATGAAGAATGTCAGTGACAGCAGGGACGACTTGCAAGTCATGGCTCCTTGTCTGGTACATAAAGTGTAAGAAGAAATTCTTCCTATACTGAATATTGCCAGTGCTGAGTATTGTCCTTGTTAAGTATTGCTGAAACAGTCTGGAGGAGTAGCTGATCACTTGATACTCTGAGATTAGTAGTCTTTTTTGGGTACATGAGTTAATTTATCTTCCCCTAACAGTGCGTTTACAGACCCTGTTTCTTCACTGGAAGGAATTAACGAGGGAGTCTCTGATGCTGAAGGCTCAGCACCACAGGGCAGCACTGCACCACCAGCAGCATCTGCTCCAGAAGTACCTGGTGAAATGGAAAAATTATCATCAGCAGTGCCTTAGGAAAATGGTGAGAAAGATCAGCAACCTCCTCAGGCTGTGGGAAGTCATGGGTGTGGAGAAGCAGGCCGTGTCCCCTGGTAAAGGGAACATGGCAGCCTTGGCTGAGGAGGAGCATGACAGCCTTGTGTACTGAGGAGGAGGGAACATGCCTGTCTTGCCTGAAGAAACTGATAAAAGTAAGAGACTTACCAAGACAAGCTGAACTTGCCACTGTGGGACCGTTTACTCTGAATGGAATCCTTGCTGGGCTCCTAGGTATCTGCAAATGGGGACACTGTAGGGCCCTTGGGTACTGAGGGTGGCCTTAACAGAGCAAAGGGAGGGTGATAAAGGCTGTTTGGTAGCTGTTCTGTTCTAATGGTATTTGGCTCAGATAAATGGGGTTTGTCTGCAAGTGACTCACTGTTCTGGTTGTCTTGCAGCTGCTGCAGAGAATGGGGGACGACCTAATGACTCACAGACTTTGCTCTGCTTCCTTCTCTTGCTGGAAAACTCGGGTAAGGAATTTCCCCCTGGGTAGATACCGAACTCCTTGCTAATCCTTATCCCTTCTCCTTCATGTTCCATTTATACAAGGACCCAAAAAAGTTTAAACATTTTCAGGATTTTTTGGTTCAGCTAGCACAAGAGACACCTTGCTGTAGACTGGGTGAACTGAGTAGGTTTTTCTGTTCTGGCTCTACCAGCACTTCCTCTTTGGTTGGTGCTTTGGCTGGTGTTCCTGGTGTATGTGTACTCCTAACTTGGTTGCTGTGCATTTTTTTTCCTGACAGCTGTTGCAGCAGCAATGGGAAAACCGGAAGACGGTGCAAGCATTGTGGCACTGGTCCCTTTCAGTGCAGAGAAAGGTAAGGTGGTATGCAGGGCAGGGGCAGGCAAGCATGTTTGCAGATGTGCAGATCATGTGCAGATTTGACTGCAGTCAGCAGACTGCACATTGAATATGTTTCCTTTCATCTTTGGGGTGCTCTATGTTATTTTGGGATGCTGGAAAAATGTACCTAAAACTTCTTGCCAATTACCCATCCAGCCCCAGCTGACTTAAATCCCTGTCCCTTTGTCCTTGTGGCATAGTCCTGCTGTTGCAATAGCTCTGCCTTTTCCTATCCAGAGGAAGGGAGAGTGTTCCTGTCTGCAGGGGGAGTCCCTGGCCTGGAACCTGTCTGTGTAATACAGTCCTCTGTTGTTCCTGTTGTAGGTGTTTGGTGCTTGGCTCAGGTTTGCCAAGGGGCAACAGGAGAAGAAAGACGGCGTGGAAAAAGTCACAGGAGTTCACTACACAACGTGCCTGAGGGAAGATGTAACCTGGGCCTTGAGAAACACTGGCATGAAACAGTTGCATGGACAGCTCCATGCCCAGCACCAGCTGGAGGTGAAAGAATGATTGATTGCTCAGATATATATGCAGAACTGGGCTGCTCTGATGTCTGCTCTGTGTGGGGAGTGTGTGTTTGTGTGTATGTGCATGGATGTATCTTGGAACCCCACATCCCAGCTGTTGTTTAGATCCTACATACACTTCTATCTGTGGTTCAAAGCATTTCATTCAGCTGAGACTGAGCACTTCAGACTCATGTTGCTAATTGGGAACCTTTCTTATTTAAACTGTTTCAAAACTGGCCAATTCCTGCCACAGACAATATTTCTGGATGAAACCTTTGCATGTGGCTAGAGTCAGGTCTCTGTGCTAGAATGAAGCATTAGATCTGATCCTGTCCTAGCTATAACACTACTTATACCTTCAAATGTGGGCTTGTGTCACTTCTACCTTTCAGTGTTAGCCCAGCCTTGTGTGTGAAAAGGATATCTGTACAGATTGCTCTCTTCCTGCTTCTGGGCAGCTTTCCCAGCTCTTTTCCAGGTTTTCAAGATACCATTTGTTCCATTAGCTGATGTGCAGCTTGCCTTTTTGCCGAAGTACCCAGTTAAATTCTTTTCACCCAAATGTTACCACAGTGAACCTGTTGGTTTAGTTTAGAGAGTTGGTATGGCTGTGAGGTCATCGGAAATCTCAGTTCCCTCTGTGGTGTCCTTCCCCCTGGGTGATACGGTGCTTCCTGCTCCCAGCCATCAGATGCTCTGCTATTCTTTGTGTTGGCAGGCAGCCTACAACCTTCACCAGTCAGTGTATTGTTGTGCCATTCTGTGGAAACAGAAGGCTCTCTCTAAGAAATTAAGTAACTCTTGTTCTTTTTTGTCACGTCTGAAGAAGCAAGTGACGTTTAAGAGGCCTGATGTTAGCCCTGAGACAAGAGGATATTCATCAGAGAAAGAGCCATGGCCTTCAAAATGCAAACATCTACCACTTCACCCTGCTGATGGGAGCTCAGTTTTCAGTGACCTGTGAGCATAAATTTCCAGTCCCTCCCCTGTTTCTCTGGCATATATGTAGCTCTGCCTATATGTGATCTATCTATGTGTGTCTGATTTTTGTGTTTCTGAGTTTTCACACTGATGACTTAGTTCCATGAATTCTCCTTAACTTTCTCTGACCCTGCATCACGTGGCTGGTGGTGCAGTTATACAAGAGCTGCTGTGTAATGCAAACGTCAGCCCACACATAATGAGGCAATTTGTGACTGTACTTGCATATCAGTGACAGGTAAAACCAGCTCTGCTCTAGACCTTCCACTGTGCATTTCTCAAGGTACAACTGAATTCACAGAGCTTTGGTCATTTGTCATAGGAACAGTGTGAGGAACATTTGAAAGGTATCTGTGGTGGGACTTTAGCCATCAGGAGAACTTATCTTACCCAAGTGACCTAGAGCTGTCACTGAAACTCTTGCTTTTTCACCAAAGTCATGTCTGATGAAATGATAAACATTAAGATCCTGGTGTACAGAAGTTGAACTTTTTTCTTGCCCCTTTCTTTGCCCTGGGAAAGCTATTCCTTAAAAAATTTGTACTGATCATGGGGCAATTGCAAGGAAGAATCTTACATGAAGCTTTTCAGACCAGGACAGGAGCCCTACAGGAAAATAAGATGGTAACTTCACATTGCTTCAAGTAAGTATATGCTGCCAAAAGAAGAGTTTCTGCCCTGTTCAGCTGTGTAACTTTCACCACTCCCTGTGTTGGCACAACCATTCACATGGTTAACCAGATTCTCACATTAATACAAGTTGAAATTTAATCTTCAAGAATTATTGCATGCAAGGGGAATGTTGCAGAGAAGAGATGAATGATGAAACAGGACTGTTTCTTTAGCTGCAATGCCAGCTTAGGCCAATTTAAAAGAATCATAAATCTGGGGCATTCTTTGCTCTGTTTTTCTTTGCAAATGCTATTCAACAAGCCAGGTTACTGCCACAGAGGCTTGACTTCCTTCTGGAATCTCTAGAAAGCAAGGAACTGCTGGGACTTCCTTTTACTAGGTAGAAAATCTATTTTAAAAAGTAAGGAAAAGAGGGTAAAGAAAAGACCTACAGTGGGCGTAGTAAAGCAGCTAATCGGAGAGCTGTATGCAAGGGAATGACAAGATTCTCCCTGTTTTTGCACTGACTGCAAAGGACAAAACCAACAGGTTGCAAGGTTTAGTGACCTCATCCTTCTTCCTGTACAGGTCAGAGGTGCCCTTTCAGCAAACATCTGTGAATAAATGTTCTGCACAGACTGGGAACTTAATGCTGACACCTCACATGGAAGGAAGTGCCTGTAAATGTCTATCTCAGATGGGCAGTGCTGCTCATCCCCGTCCCTCTGTCACCTGTGCTGCTCTGCCCTCTCTCTCCCTGTGGACACAGGACATGCACTGTGCTGGGCAGGGGCCACAGCTCTGCTCTCCTGTGTCATTCCTGCCCCAAAGGAAAGCTGGCTCAGAAAAGGTGAGTGTATTGCTGAAGGAACAATTAGTATGTGTACTGGGCTGCTGTCAGCAGGCCTGTTGCTTATTGCTGTGTTTTCCTGTGGCTCTTCTGAACTGCCCACTTGTTCTAGCTGTCATCTTGAAAGCTGGCCAAATGAACTGCCTCTGTCCAAGAACTTTTTACCCCCAGTCAATCTACATGTGTGTTGTACTGTATTTCATGCCTTTTTCCTGGTGGTCTTCCTAGCTAGATCTTTTCCTAGCAAGTGATGTGAGGGTGCTGCCCCTTCAGAGTTGAGCAGTTACAATTTGCTGTCCAGATTGCAGGCATTTAAGAGAAAGTAAATTTAGGAGCAGTGGCTATGTCTAAGAGCCTCAAAAAATTGAAATTCACTTAACCTGCACGTAGTGCTTGCATTTTGAGCTCCTTGTTCCACACAGAATGGGAGGTGTTAATCTTGGTGAAATACGTCCATACTAGAAATCAAAGAGCTCATCTTTTAAGCTCTCCTTCTTATGTGGGATTTTATGAGGGGCTCAGTGACTACAGGAGATGTTTGAGTGGGAGTAGGGCTTAGTAGGTCAGGTGCATCCCACTTGGAGGGCTTAGTTAAGAAAACCCTTTGAGAAAAACCTGGTATCATTCTTACCCTGTAGAGAGAAGGTCAGCCTTTGAGTGGCCACAAAGGAGCCTATTCCCAAGACTCTCAACAGAACTCTGTGGAGAAGTTGCGACCAAATTTGCAGCCACAGTTGCTGTCACCTGAAGACTTGGTGGGAAAAGGGAATCATCAAACTGCAGGTAGGTCCTCAGGCGTAAACTGTAGCGGTTGCTCATCCTCCTCTCTCATCTCTATGAGACTGCAAGTCACCACCACAAAATATACGGGAGACAAGGCAATCTTGTATACCAGGATCAGGAGGTAAAGGATATCAGTGTTGCTTTTTGGGATGGTAAATAGTTGTATGGATTCTGCTGAATCTGGGGGCTAAAGCCCTACTCTAGGGATTGAGGGATGGGGGTTGGCTTCTTTTAGCAAGAACGTGCTCAGGTGCTGGGGTGTTCCTGTGTTTAGCAGAACTCGCTTCATTAGGGAAGAGTTCACCCAGCAAGGCTCCCTGAGATTTCCCTGTACTTAGAGCATGGCTGTAAAGGGGACAGATGGTGTCTAAGCACCTTTCATTGTGGTGTTTTTAATTACATCAGGGCATGAAATTTGTGTTCTGCAGGACTAGACTGTAACTACTTAAGTACTTCTAGATTAGATGTAAGAGACTAAATCCTGAATAGGTCCAAACAGTATTTGTAGTAGTAAACCATCCACCAGAGCATTTCTTATCAGTGTGTTCAAACTGAGACTTCAGAGCTTGTACTGCTGGCAGGACTCCTGCCCTCTCACTGTACCTGATATTTAGGGTGAACAGGTACATGCCACAGGGTAACAAAACATGTGAAAAGGACTCAGGAGGGTTTCATTTTTCCTGTAATTAAAAATATTCCCTGTTTCTTTGATAAGATGAAACAGTGGACATCTGTTCTACCTTCATTGCTTGTGCCTTTTATCTTCCATTCAGCTGAAGGGGAAGAAAGGGAGAACAATTCCAGAGAAGAAATGGTGTTGCAGAGAAAGGTGGAAGTTGAACTCCAACACATCCAGCAGCAGATGCAGTACTACTACAGCAGGAAGCAGGAACTCAAGTATGTTACAAAGCCCCTCTAGCCAGCTTTCTTCATGTTGTCAACTCAGTGTTACACTTTTTGTATCTACCCTGAAAATAATCAGTCTGTTCACAGTAGAACTGTGAATGAAACAGAGAAAAGTTCTAGAGATTTTTATTTTCTCCTTTTGAGTTCGCTCCAGGTGAAAGAGAGTATGTGCATAACTACTTCTGCAGTCAGCCAAGTAGTTTAATTATACTTTTGGCAGCTCTTGGAGAAACATATCAGAGGCATCACTGGATGTAATCTAAAGACTACAAATAAATTGGGCAGAGCAACTGAAATTTAGCTTTAGTTCTTTTACCAAGAGGAGAAAAGACTGAGCTTTTCTAACTGTCAGTTAAAACTATTGAATATGGCTGGTATTTGATAACTGCTCTACTAGAACAAGAGAACATTTACAAAAATGGGGCTTGGGGGGATTTAACTGTCAGGAAAGGAGGAAGTCGGGGACTAGAAGCAGGAGATAGAGACAACAGTTTTCAGATTCCTCTGCTTTACAGCATTTTTTTTTAACCTTTTAAAAACTATTTTAACCGTTCACTGGTTTGAGACAAAAAACTGAGTCTTATTCCAAGTATCAATTGCAAGTCTAAGTTGGCTTAGACTGTTGAGCTCTTAATTGGGATAAGAATCCTTCTAATCTGTTTTATCAGGTGCTGTCAGCAGCAGGCACAGATCCTTCAGCAGTGGCTGGAAATGAGCACACAGCCTGGAGACCAAGATGGTGTGCAAAGAGTTCAGGAAGAATTGGGTCAGGTGTGTATCCAGCATTCAAACTGAAGTTACTGAAGTGATTATCACTATGCCACACACTTGGCCTAAAGGCTGATGATAGCTGTGAGGAATTATGTAGTAAGCTGTTAGTAAAATGCCAAGAGAAGGGAAACTTGTAGTCAGAAGTGGACTGATGAGCAGAACAGGCTCTGTAGATGCATCTTCCTCTTTGTTCAGAAATATAACTCCTGCTCCAGCAGACCTTTCTGAAGCTATTTCCAGATAGGCTTTAGTAGACTCAGTCTCAAAATTTTTTCTGCAATTTCTCAGGACAATTTCCCTATGTGCAGTCTGCGCCCGCACTGTTCTCAGGCCCCGTGTTCACACAGCCAGGTGTGGGTACTGCTACCTCTGACTCCAGCCAGTACGGAGCTGTTCCTGAGAGACACAATCTGTCACTGTCTCTCAAGCGAGATGATAATATCAAGGCTGCTGGAACAGCTCTAGCTGTCAAAAAGACTAACTGGTGTCTCGCTGTACAAACTTCTGTTCATGCTCATGCACTTGTGTTCTCTTTCAGCTGCAGGTGAGGATCAACACTCTCACTAAAGCACAGCTCACAGAGAGACAACATGTGCAGACCCTGCTTGCCCGCCTGCACGATATCCAGATTGCCCTGGATCTATAACGCTTCTGAACCAACTTCCCTGCTCCGGGGTAGAGCCTTTTGCCTCTTTCATAGTAGGGGATGATGGAAGAGATGTAGCCATTCACTTAGTTCTATGTATGGCATTTATACTTGAGAAATTAAAATAATTTTGCTGTTTTTTAATCATTACTATAGCTGATCAAAACCAAACTGGAGCTATATCTACCTCATGCTGCACTTGCAATACCTAGTTGAGGTTACCTGTCATGCCAGAAAGATAAGCAACACAGATAAGACTCTTTATTTCAAAATGTTTGCAATTAAATGAGTTCATGTCAGTAAGTCATACACTTTGACATACAAAAATACCGTGCTACTGATACAGTTGAATTAAATGGATTCTCCATGCAGGAGAAATTCACAGCATTATCAGTACCCTCTAGGAACTTTGTTTTCACTCCTGGGGTGCGCTGCTGGCCCCTGCATCACAAGCAATGTTGGTTTATTAGCTTGCTCTGCATAGTATTAAAACCATCATAAAAACAGCCACCTGAATGCTGAATTCTCTCTTCCTTCTGATATTTTAATAAAGCAAACATCAAGCAACTCATCCTCCATCACCAGGCTAACAGTTACCTTCAGATACTATGGATGATGATGCTGAGTAGGAAGAAATTAAAGCTTAAACTTCCTTTGGCTCTGTCTGGATGTCATAGACCCTAGTGGAAAAGGGAGAAAAGATTGTCTTTTTCTCTCATCCACTGGAACAAATTTGCTTCCTACTGTTAACATAACATTGAAGTTTAATCAAAAAGCTCACCATAACTTTATCCTTGCAGGGTTGATATTTTCCTTACTCTTTTCTCACTCTCAAAAGATTTAAAAAAACTGCTATCTGGTACTGTACTGCTGCAGGAGTAAACTTGCTAATGCCAAGAAGTTTAACAAGGTAGGTGGCCAAGAGCCACTTCAAGCTTTCAGACTCCTCCCTGTGTAAAGTGAGGAAACACTGACTCCTGGAGCCAAATGAATTTTCTCCTGCTTGTCACCCAAACAGCCACCATCATCTGACTCGTGGCTGAGCTACATCACTTTAGAGGCAGTTTATCATCCCTTCCTTCCTGATGACAAGCTAAGCATACAGGACTTGGCAAACTGGACATTTGTACAACAAAATAATACTCTATTTTCTGCAGTGCATACAAAGAAGGGTTTCTTAGGAGATGGCAGCTGGTCAAAGCCTATCATCTCCTTGAAGTAGCAGAAAAGTAGCTCAAGCAAGGAAGTAGTATGAGAAATCTTTCAGAAAGCAGAAAGGCAGGTTTCATAAGCGTGTCCACTCCAACAAGCTCTGGACAGCAAAATCAGATCTAAATGTTTGAGTGCTGGGACTTGAAACAGTTTCTTCTCTAAAAACAATTGATACATTCCTTAAAAACTCAATTGCTCCTCACTTTGGCCGTGATTTCTGTCAGTGCCACATGCAACAGATCCAAGGTGTTATATTTTAAGTCTTCTTGATGTGAAGACACAAAGAGCTCTAAAATTTTACAGTGAATGTCAGTACAAAGCTTTCAGCCCCCAGCACATTCCTGCATTAAGTATGAGGGCAGAAGTCAGAGCCAGTGTGTGATTCCCTTATATTTTGAATAAGATTAAATTGTTGTCAGTCAAGGGAGGGCGAGGTTGGCACCTGGGAAGCAACATGGGATCCCTTCAAAGAGCCATAACATTTTTAAACACAGTCAGTGCATAGGGCATTTCACTGCGTGCAATCAAAATTGGTCCTGAAGTAGCTGAAGCTGTCCTGTAATAGAGGAACTACTTCTTCAGTAATTTAGCGACAAAGCAACAATGAAGATAGCAGAAAGTAAAAAAGTATTTTAGTTGCTATTGCATCACCCAAGAAAAACACGCCCTCTGTCTTCTAACTCCTTGATCCAAGAGTGAAGCAACTGTGTCTCATAAAGACATAAAGACAAAAACTTTAAGGCCTGGAATAGAAAAACAAAACCATGGATTAGGAATAGGACACACAGCTTTGTCTGTCTTTCAAAAAAAAGGAAAAGAAAATCCCAAGATGACAAACTCTGTTGTCTGGAATGTAGACACCGTGTTTTCAGGTTTAAAATACAGTGCAAAGTCCATTTCTAAAGGGACAATGTCAGGCAAAAGAACTAACGTCATCTAACAGTAGAAAACCTGGATGAGTGTAATTCATTGTACTGACTGTTGTATATTTTGTTTGGGCTGCAAAGCCACAGCAGCCAGTTTGACTGTTTGACCCTCTGTGCATTCACAGGCTGCCTTTATTTAAGAATTTCAGCAGAGTTTTTTAGAATAAAATAAATACGAGAACATATTCTTTGCTCAAGGTCTGAAAAAACAGGTATTGTGGATATAAGGTACAAGGTCTGACTCAGCCTGTCAGTGTCCCTTTAAATACAATCTCTACCTCCACCCTTCCCCATTGCACCTGCCTAGGAAGGCTTAAAATGGACTTAGAGGCTCTAAGAACATAATTATCCTGTGGCACACTGAGGGGAGAACATGAAAGACTACAGGCATAGGGTGGGACAGAAACCTCTGTGGGCAACATCTTTAAAGGCAGCTGTATCCAATACATCCAAGATCATTCAATTCAATTTCTACATTCAACAACAGGTAAATGTAGACCAAATACTCTCAAGTTTAATGCAGCAATGACATCTTCTTTTCTCCTCACCCAGGTCCTGCTGAGTGATACAAACTTGATAAGTGAAACACTCAGTGGTGTGAAAAGAGTCCCTTTGTATAGAAAATCTTCTTGCTGAGACAGTTTCTATAGAGAGCCCAGTGCTTCTCCAAAGCGGATTTTCTGTCCGGCTTTGAGGTTGAATTTGAAGTCCTTGGGTGCCTCAAAGATTAGTACAATCGTAGAGCCTAAGTTAAATTCCCCTAAATGTTCCCCTTTCCTCATGGGGATTCCCTCCTTGTTGTTGTTGGATATGAAGCTGAAGTCATTGTAGGAACCTTTAGAGTAACTTGGACTGTTGGTGTGCAAGTCCTGTACAGAGAAGGAAGAAACTTGTTACTGGAGGGTTTCAGTGCTCTGTATCTACCACAGCTGAGGACTGTACATACTCTGGCATTCTCAACGCAGGAACTCACAATCAAAGGTGCAATAGGAATATTAAAATAATAGTCTATACTGGAGACAACACTTAAAAAATCGGTCTTAGAACATCAGTACTGTGAAACACCCTAATTTCAGGGTAATAAGATTGATTTTTAAAAATTTTTTTTTTTCCAGTTTTGTTATGCTGTACCAATCTCAACCAGAAAGCTTCCTGCTACAGTCCTGCTCACCTGGTCAAAGTAGATGCGGATGGAGCCCACGTTTGTTGCTCCTACAGCTGTTAATGAGAAAAAGCCATGTTTCCAGTCACCTGTAAGGACAACCCGCTCATTGTGGCAGAACAGTTCCTTGATCCAGCGAGCAACTCCGGGATTCACAGACATCAGAGAACCTGAAGAAGTGAGAAAATATTCAGGTTAGGTTGTCTGGTTTGTAGCAATATTGCAATACCACTCAAATGGTGTTTTCAGTATAACTGTAGCTGATCCAGTAAACAACTCTGTCAGTTATTTGTAGGAAGAGAGGCAAGTGCCAGGCAGAGCAAATGAAAGAGAAGGCTGTGGTGAAAACAAAGGGGTCACAGAAGGATATATTGTGGCAGGTCAAGTCTCTCTCTCATGGTCTCACCAAATCCAAATACTTAGGTTTTTGCTAGATAACAAGAAGTAAAATGTTTTTGTTATCTGCAAAAACATCCAATCCCAGCTCCAGTAGTGTAACTGTTCAGTTGCATTCTTTGCCAAGCACAAGCAGAGATAATACTTTAGGCTACTGTTTAGTGTGTGCTCTGCAGAACTATCTGTATTTCAGCTGCAAACGGAATAAATGTTGTTTGGGAACAAATCAGGTCAGCATGCATCAATGGGTACTTCAAAGAACAACTTCAATACAGTATTACTGTTTTCACCATTTATATGTGATTTGCTCTGGTAAACTATACTGCTATAAAACTCATTACTCTTTGTGACAAATCACTTTTCTACCATTATCTGTCATGTTACTGTACAACTTCTTCACTGGTGTGTCTCATTCAGCAGTGGCCCATAGCAGTGCTTCCCTCCAAAGCTGCTCTGCAGTTGTTTTCTAGGAACAGAAACTAACCTGGGAAATGCCGTCGGTGTGACACTGTCCAGTCAGTGGGCGAGTGGAAGCAGTGATAATCCCCTGGTGCAAGGTAGATTACACAGTGGTAGAGCTCATTCCCCTCCTTTGTGACCAGTTGTTGCTGAAAAGAGTTACCAGGTGGGGCTGCAGAGAAACCAGGGAAAGGAAGGGGTTAAAGATACTCCTCCTGCAGTCATCTACCACAGCCAAGCAGTCTATGTTAGAGCCAGTGCAATAGCAGAGGTCTAAATGCAGCCCACATGGATTGGTGAGACTACAAAAACATGTTTTATCCAGGAATCCATTATTTTCAAGTGTTCCTTTCCCTTTACAACAAAGTTAGATCCTATATTGTTTTAATCATTGTGGAAATGCCTTTCTTTTGGAGTTTGCTCTTCCCTAAGCAAAAGAGCAGAAACTGAAATCCAGTGAAACAGAATTTTTATTAAAGCTACCCTTTAAGAACAGAATTTGTGAAGAGTCCTCTAAGTCATGAGAGGGGTAGTGCTTGAGCATAAATCTTGTTAAGGAGTAGCTTATACACTTTTTCCTATCCAATGCTTGAGCCCGTTTCAGTGTGACAGCAGGAGTGCTACAGCTGTGGTCTAGTGACAGATATTGGAGTCCAGTGTAGGAACCAAGCAGCTCAGTTCGGATAATCAGAATGAGCCAGGAATGACACTATAAAGCCACAGGTGAGAAAGAGAAGAACTAGAACAGTGACGTGGTTATCCCCAAATAAAATGAACCAAAAATCAGTCCTGCTTTTGTTCCTGACAATGCAAGAAAAAGGGGTTTTTTCCTCTCTCGTAGACTCATGATTCTGAGGACACTGAAGGGGCAGAGCAGAATAAATGCAGAACTGACACAGAACTCACCCTGACTGAAATGCATTTCCTCGGTGGAGATGCGAGGTCCCAAGAACGATTCCAGAGAATAAGTAACCCCTTTTACTTGCTCCACTTCACAATTTTTTACCTGTCCAAAATTAAGGATCTTCCCATCAGAGGGACTAATCTACAGCAAAGAGAAAAAATTGAAACAGTTAGGAGTTCCTTCATTCCTCATAAAGCAGCTCCATTCCTCTGGGGGCTGAGGGAAGCTGGCAGTGCTGTGTGAAGCCTTCACTTCCTTTCACTCACCACACTGTGCACGCAGCAGACCGGCCGCGCTTGTGGTTTCAGCTTCCTGCGGAAGAACTCACTGAGGTTCCTGTAGTGATGCAGATCTTCCACAGCTGCCTCCTTCATGTTCACCCCGAAGGTCCAGATGTACAGGCTGTACACAGGCTTCCGCAGCCACGTGGGCAGTTCCACCTGGTTCAGGCGACCCCAGGCTCGTGAGAGCAGCCGAGTTGGTACCGACTTGTACAGAGCAACCTGAAGAAAGAATTGCACCAGGTCAGTGAGTTCTCCCCACTGATGGCTTTCTTACTTCTCCTCATAACACAGAAAGGATCAAACTGTTCCTGCAACCCCCGCCCTTGAATTCATGGGTTACATCACACACCAAGTGGCCTTTAAGTCAGCAAAAAATGAACACTGCACTTCATCCTCACTCCCTCCATTCTGATGAGATCAGATAAGGACAGGATGAAACTTAATATAACTTTATATTGAAGCCAGAATTTCCACTCCCCTGCAGGCTGAAGCTCCACACTGAAGTTACTAGAAACTGTCCAATGTGAGGCTTACAGAAAAAAAGAGACATTGCACATATTCTAGGAGAATGCTAATCAGAAAGGTTTAACATTACTAATATATAAATTTTGGGTTGAATAACCAAATGGAGATTGGCTGGAAAATAATTTCTCAGTGTTGGATGATGTGCTCCTCAGATGCATCTACTACTGAAGGTGTTCCCCACCCTCAGTATGTTGTACTGCTCTAATGACACAAGTACCATCAAAGAAATGTACTCATGTGGATGCAGCTGTAAATTTACACCAGCCTTACTCCTTCTCTCACAATAATGGAAGTTGCTAATTGCAAGAATATAAAGTGCCTTTAGTTCTGTAGAAATACACCTTTGGACTTATACCAGAGCCCAAGTTTTAGCAAGGAAAACAAATGAAACAAAATTGGCAAGAGGTATCTGCTGTTGATGTAAGTGGACAGATGACAACATCTTTCTGTTGGTAATTCCAGCAGACAACTCTACTGGGGTTTGTGGTACTTCCTGCCAGCCAAAAAGCTCACATGGCCATGACATAACTGGGGGGAGCTGGGGGATATGGACCAAGGGAACTGAACACTCTGAAACCAGTGTGGCAAAAGAAGTGGTGATCTGCTGACTGGTGTCATATCAGTACAGCTCAGCTACATTCAACTCGCAGAAAAAACTTGTTAGGTTTTTTTTTTCGTAGTGAGAATCATCATTTGTTCTCAATATTAATCATACCCTTCATAATTAAGTCCTGCAAAGCACAGCCATAAACACAAACAGAAGCACACATTTGCTCCATCATATCAAATACAGCAAATTAAGATTCCACTTACAAATCACCATCCTGCAAACATACAGGGATATTTCAGAAAGAAAGTGCCAACCTAATCTTTCTTCAGATAAAACCTTCTAAATAAACAGTACCTTAGGTTACATAAGATGAAGTACTGAAGAAAAAAATGTGTTGCCATTTTATTTGATATGCCCTATACTGTATTAATTTCTAAAATTTACTTTGCTTTTTTTCCAAATGCAGAAAATGCACATACAACTATAAAATGGCACAAATTGTTAGAAGTAGCCCCTTCTCTTCAAAGGAGCCAGCTTTTCAGGTTGATGGGATCAAACAGAACAGCTATTCAATGAAATAGGCTTAAGAATGGCAATTTTGTTGCTGTTTTCAATCAAACTACTTACTTGGCTGATGGATTCTGAAATTGCATGACTTGTGGGGAGAATTACTATGTGCAAGGCATCCCACACCCTGCTCTGAGCAGTGCCAGAGCAGAGATTTGCATATCATTTGGACAGGCTGGACTACAAATGCTCAAGGAACTTGAGGAACAAACCCTCTCTGTGCAAAAGTAACAAAAAGCAAGAGACCATTTCAACGTGACCAGGCAACTTGCCAAGAGATTTGGTCTTCCCTGTACTAGCCCTGACACTGTGAGGTGACCGAATTCATTCAAAAGTTTCTGTTGATTTCCCCTGACGTTTTAAGCACAAAGTAATTCTCTACTACTGAAAAAGTCACTTGTCTTTGAAGCAATTAGGCAACACCATGAACAATGATAACTAAACAGAAAGCATCTCTGCTTTCACACCAGTGACCACCAGCCTGTCCGGCACGAAGGAACTCTCCCCCCAGCTGCTGCCAGCTCCTCCAGGACACAGCTCCCAGCCACAGCATGCGAGAGCCCTGCTCACACTTACCCTGCTCATAGGCCTCCATCCCACTCTGGTCAAGGGTTTAAGAGCACCGAAAGGCAGAAGGTAATAGAGAATAGTCAAAGGCCAAGAACGGAGTTTCAGAGCAGGCCTAGACATACAGCTCAGCTGGCCCAACCTTCGCCTCAGGGCCAGCTGGGGGAATTGCAACCTGAAAGATTACATACACAACATCAGAGGGTCAGGCATCTCAGCTCCAGAGCCACCAGCTTCTGACAGCTGGCATGAGTTATTCCTGCCAAATGTTACTTAAACATTGGTTCTGCAAGTCTTTACTCCTTTATTTTGATCAGTTCTTCCCCTTCCCAACATAGAACAGTCTATCTAAAAAACAAAAGAAAAATTCTCTGTCCAGAAAAGTGGTGTTCACCCTTACAGGTCACATTTTATGAATGACACCCTCAAAAATTAAGACCACTTGCAGGTGACATTTGAAAACAAAGTCACAAGTGGTTCATCCAACTAATAACATAAAATGAGAGCTTACAGTGGAAATAACAAAGCACAAAGGTGCTTCTTCCAATTATCAGGAGATTACAACCCCAGAAAACATTTCCTGGGACTGCTCCAGCTGTTGGATAGCCAAATAGCAAACAATATTTTGAAAGCTGGGAATCTGTGATGCTGGGACTTCAACAGCTATGCAAAGGGAAAATTGAAGCAAAGAACAGATATGATGAAAGAAATCTTTGAAATCTAATAAACTGAGGTCCCTCAGAGGGTTCTTGTGTTGAAGGAGTCTTGACTAGACTGTGCCTCAGGTTGTATTTTGTATCACAAGGAATGCTGGAGTCAAATTCACAGACCTGTTGCTCATTCACTAACTCTGAGTAACAAGTATTTGAGAGACAATAGGAGTGGCACTCCTGAATTAGTTAATACAATTTACAAATACCTGATTCCAAAAGACATCTTTCCAAGTCTTAAAACCTTCCCTGAGTACCCTGGTTCTGAATAGGTAACATGGGCAAAGCCAATATTGCTAGTACTGCAAGACAAGCCAGTTTCCATAGCCCAGTAATCAACTTGTCTGGCTCATAACCAGCTGCATCTCTGATTTAATTTTTTTGTCACATGGATGTCCTCACTGAGAGGGATCTCATTTTGCACAAATGGCCATGGGGAGAAGTTGACCTTGTAACTCCCAGAGGGAAAAGCCACTCAGCTTCTTATCAGAGGACAGACATCATGGGCCTCAGTTCAGACCCTTGCAGGAGCTCTGAATGCAAGACCCTTTAGGTCCCCATTTTTTCTTTGGCTTTTACTCATGAAGAAGTGATTGACACTTCCAAGGTCACATTATCAAATGGAAATCTGCCTACCTGAGGGCAAATTATTCAAATGGGGGCACTGACTGAATTCCTGGCTAGGAGACTGTTCCCCTGCAACCAGGACAGAGCAATGTGTGCACACAAACTCAAGTGGTACAGTCTGGCTGCTCCCAACAGCTGTGCTCTCAAGGGATCCTGTGATATGAAGGAGGAACTACAAAATACAGCATATGTCTTTCCAAGATGGAAAGAAGCTGAGAATTTAAAAGGAATTTTTTTTGCCAACGTGTTCTGTTCAAAACATGAATCAGAATTAAAATATCAGGCAGGCAGGTATAACTGTCACCACTTTGGGATGCAAGGTGGTGCTTTTGCCTCAGAGATTTTTTTTCTGCAGTGAACACAACTTCTTTCCCCTGAAGAATTAATAAACAGAGAATGATCTGTGCATCATAATGCAAGGGGGAAAAAGAACCCTGAGCAGAAGTGCTGTCTCAGCAGAGTTAAAGCTGACTTCTCAGCAGGAGGTGGGACAGGACTAACTCGACATGGGAATAGGAAGGGACACTTCCCATTCCTCCTCCCATCCTTACCACCCAGCAGCCTTCAAGGGCTGGCGGGCCAGGAGCCGGGTTGGGTCCCGTTTTCCCCCTCCTGCTGCTCTCCCCCTCTTCACTGCAGTTGCTCCTGGACCAATCCCTGCAGAGCTGCATCGCTCTGGAGACCTCGGGCTTCTCACTGCCTTGGCCTGGTTTCAGAGCGGCCCCTCAACTAATTTTTCCATTCTCCTAGTGATAGAGAGTAGAAAGGAAAGGAATGAAAGCTTCCTCATTCCCCTTGTCATAGAACAGCATGCCCTTCTCTGCCAATGCAATGCATAAGGAGCTTTATAGTAATTAGGCCAAACAAAAGCTTCGCAGATGGCTCCCGCTCCTTCTGCCCAGAAACCCTCCCAGCCTCCCTCCTGCTTCAGTCACCATTCCTGCAAAGCAGAAAATACTGAACAGTACCTGAAACGAGTTCTCCTACTTGGTGTCCCACCGGCAGAGCCCGTGGGGTCTGGACTCTCCAGCTGTGGGTGCTGGTCCCCGGCACAGCTGCCGCTGCCGCCGTTCCCTGAACGCAGCCTCCGGACATGAATTCTAACTTTGCGGAGGTTGTAGCAAGAGGGTGGAGGGTTAGATAAAGCTTTATAGCATCTCACCATTTCCCTGTGTGCAGATCTGGTCCCTGCAGGGTGTTTGACTGACACATCGTCAGGGTGATGGCTGTTGCAAGGCTCAGTCTTTTTTCCTGTACCTCTCTTTCCTTTGCTTGCTCCGGCACAGGAGAGAGGACACGGCGTCACAGTTCCTAAATCCCCCGCTGGTTTGTCTCTGGATTCCCTCTCTGTTTCCCACTTGAATCTCTGCTACGAGGGTTGCAGCTATTGCAAACAAACAGGCATTGTGTCACATTTCAACATCCCACTACAAAGCCGACTCTGCACAAGATAAAAACGAGCTGTCCATATAAGCAGTCCTTGCTTCTTGCTAGTCGGGGTGGCCATTGAAACCCAAGTCCCCAGAAAACACCCTGCAGTCCCAGGCTGCTGGGCAGCAATGCACTAGTGAGAGGAGCAGCCAGCTGGCCTTGCACAGCTCATCCCAGCGCCAGCCTGAATGTGAGGCTGGGAGGAGGAGTGGGGCGGAGAGGAGGAGGAGGAGGAGGTAACTCCCAGCTTCAATTCTGCAGTACAGCAGCAGCCACTAAAGGAGTTCTGGACTGTTGGGCACCAAAAATCCTTTCCTGCTCTTAGTGTCCAGCTTGGAAAGAAAACAGAAAGGAAAAGAACATCCTTCTATTTTACAACCCTTGCCAGACATGAACATCCATCTCCTGAAGTCTCCTTCCATTTCAAAAGACTCACTTAGGGGAACAGGTAAAGGACATTCTTCTACAGATAACCAGACACATACAAAACAAGCCCATTTTAGGGCCAGCTTAAGAATTGGGTATAAAAGAAATGTTATGTGTCTATTATGTGACTGTCAGTACCGTCACAGTTTTTACGTCCAGTAGATCTAAAATACAGAACAGGAGTAAAGGGAGCTCTTTTCGTTTTTAAAGACCAAAGGCTGCTGTGTTTCTACCTGAGCATTCTAAATGTACATAGAGAAATCTCCCTCTTTAACCCTACAGACCACAGCTCAAACATAGATTTTCTGCATCTCTCGTGACTGGATTTGGATTGTTAAGGGAGCCCTAGTTCAGAAGGTGGAAGTCAGGCAGCTACATCTCACCTGAAGATTAAACCAAATAGTCAGAACAATTTTGGGGCTGACTCTCTAGTGGCTCCATTTCACTTCTGCTTTCTGCTGAAGTCTGTGTTTAAAGCAAACAAAAAAAGCCCTCCTTGTTTCCAAAGCCTTCTAAGCACCATGAAAACTGTGTGCCTAACAGAACAGATCAAAAAGAGCACTGCTGATCTGATTGAGGGAAAGGGCTGTATTGTATTAGGGATAAGGCAGGAGGAGTGGGAGGACCAGCAGGAAAAGCTAGAATTAACTAGCTAATGGCATCCTAGGCAGGCCTCAAAAGAAAAATATTCATGCAGTAATTGTGTATTTTGATTGGCCTTCAACTCCAAATATTACAGATAGTCCCTAGAAACACCTCTGGAAAGCCTGCATTAGAATATTTATTTCAGGAAGAAAACTTCTATGTGGTATTCTGTGTGCCAGGAAGTTCCAAGACCTGTGTGCATGTTGTTTAAGCTGAATTTTAGAAGATGCATATTTTTTTTAAAATTCCAGCTAATAGAAAGAAAGCGAATTTAAAATCAACCGAAAGCACTCAAAGCATACTCGTTCCTCCCTAAGCCTTATGCCAACTCTTTTTGTTTTCCTATTTAAAATATCATTTAGTCTTTGGCTGGCACAAGAAACTCCTACACAACAAAAATGAAGCCATCTGTATAGTAAAATGCTGAAAGCAGTTACCCAAAATCCTATCAAAATTCAAAGAAAAGCAACAAGGAGCACAGGGGAGCTATTTCTGGATTCACCAGGGAACATTAGAAATTACCACCATTAAATACATAATTTTAAACAGCAACAAGCTATTTTGACAACATTGTTTCAAAAGACATTTCACCAGGCCAAGACAAAATTATTTTTCACACTAAACATGTGTGTTCACAGGACTGTGGGGACTGAGTTCATTTGGCTCTGTTGGAGCTGGGCAGGAGCAGCAGAGCACCCAGCCCAGCTCCTGGCCATGCCCAGCTCCCACAGCCAGGCTGGAACTCTGCTCCCCGTCCCAGCTCCTCCTGTGCAGACCTTCACCCTCGCATGACTTTGCAGAGAGACAACAGAGCAAACACAAGTCTTATCTACATTCACTTCAGTACCCTTCCCTTCAGGATAAGGGAGCTAACCCACAACCTCTTTCAGCAAAATTCAATTTTATCCCCCAAAACACTTTTAAAGAATTACTATATTCTAGGCTGAATAGGCCTGATTCTATGAAAACATGGAACAAGCTAAACAGCTGACCTGCTCCCCCAAAAAATCCAGACACTGACATGTTCTATAGCCTGATGCAGTGGGTAGCACCACCCTTCAGTCCAAAAAAAAAACGTGGCAAGAGAGATTCCTCTCCAGGAAGGGAAAAATATTGGTTTTGAAAGGTTTTTTTCTCCACTTCCTAAAAAACCTGAGCTCTGCTGAATAAGAAGTTTCTCTTAAGTTCTGTTAAGTTCTGTTCTACTGCCCTCATTACATTCACCAGGATGCCAATACCTGAGTCCTGCTAAGATGCTGACACACATGGCAAGTTGCCATCCCTCCTGTGGCTGCCCCAGAAGCAATGTACAGTTCCTACAGCGTAAGAAGGCTGAAATGAAAAATCCACCCTTTCCACAGGGAAAGGAACAGGAACTGGTCATCAAAAGCTCACAACAGAGGAATTCATATAATGGAATCTCAATAGCTGGACCTCTTGGGATACAGGCAGTGCCCAAAGCCTGTGTCATCAGCTTAAACAAAAATCTTAAAATTGTTGGTTTGTAGGGGTTGGACACCAATATCAAACTCCCCCACCTGTCTGAACTCACCCAGAATCCATGTTAGGTAAATAAAGCAGCAGGTATAAATCCCTAGATAATTATTATCTCATAAAGAACTGCTAATCTGCCAGCTATGCAACACCGTTCTGCTCTGTCAGCTCAAATAAGCATCAAATCCAGTGACCTCATTCAATTACCTGTCAAGTAATTAACTACTCAAGTCCTTCCCTCAAGTTTTAAAAAATAACACAGCAAGGCAATTGCAAGAAAGACTAATATGCAACTGAACTTAAAACCTGCAGCCTGGGTTTTAAACCATAAGCATGAATCATTAGGCTTGGAATGTGCTGGTCAGAGTGCTCAAAGCCCTCTCTCTGGTCACACTTTCTACATTTGGTAATAGAACTACTGTTTAAAAAATGCACCGACTTCATCCCAACGCTGTATTCAAGTGCCAGCAAAAACACGGTCTTGCAGTCAAGGGAGCGGTACTCGGTGACCGTTTGTTAAAGGTTCCGTTCCTTTCCCAGCAGTAACTGTTTAATATCAGACACGTCATCCCTGCTCCCACCCAACCTTCTCCGCAGGCAGCCCAGGAGGAGAAATACTGGATGCTCCACACCCAGTCAGGAGCTCCTGAACTCCGAGCGCACAACAGAGCTGCCCTGATGCTGCTGGGAAACCGGAGGGCAAGCTGAGCGTCTGCCAAGGCCACGGGACTGCTGGGCAGCGCCTTCGCGCCCGGCCCTGCCGGGAAGAGGCGGCCAACGGTACCGCTCTCCGCGGATCTACCAGTGCTGGCTAATGAAACGCTCGGCTTCACCCACCCGTAATGCCTGAAATCCTTCGCTTCTCATTTGAAAATGCCTTTCTATATATTTTCTCTTAATGTATTATGAAAAAACCCTTTTATTGTTATCCCCTAACTTTACATTGCTGTTTCAGTTGCTTTCTATAAATGGGGCGGGGAGAAGTAATATTTTAGGATAGTCATAGACGGTTGGATTATTTTTGGAAGTTAAACCTAAATTTAAAGCCTGTGCAAAAAGCCTGTTACGTAGTCTCAAAGATCTCTTACGTGAAGCAAGGAGAAAAAGCTTTATTTACTTTACAGAGTGACACGAAATTTGATGGCACCCTTTTAATACTTTGTAGTAATAATTTCCAATTCAGGGTTTAAAACATCACTCCCCAGTACCACCCTCCCACTCCCTCCGTCCATTATTTTAGCTTAAGACACCGGTAAAGCAACTCTCAGTCCCATAAAGGCTCTCTAAAGGAAGCATTAGCAGTGCTACATCCTCCCCACAGAGCAGCACACGGCGGAAGCTGCGCAAAGGCTCCAGCGACTCCTCGCCCCACTGCCCGCGCCGCGGAACTCTGGACTCCGATAAGGCTGGTTCAAGAGATTCATTCTGTTTAAATCTATTCAGAGATTACTCATGAGAGAGTCGACTTTGGAACATCTCCTGAAATTTCCAGCAAGCCAGAGACCAGTGGTGAATCACCCCTTGGCCGCCAGCCCTCGCACATCTGCCCTGTGGTCCAGCATTCCTTACCTGATGCCCGGGGAAGTCTCCTTCGTCCCGGCTTTTCGCCTTCAGTCGCCGAAACACGACACCGACCCTTCCTTTCAAAGCAGTTTTCAGACACGTGAACAAAGTTCAGAGGACTGCGAACCCCCCAACGCGCGGCGCCGGCCGCAGCGATCCCGACCCCGGGGCCCCTTCCCTGGCCGGGCAGGGCAGCGGATGGCGGCTACAGCCGCATCCCCCCCGGCAGGTCCCCACCTACCTCCCGGCGGTGGCCCCGGGATGCCCCGGCCCCGCCGCCCGCGCTCCCGCTCGCTCCCGCCGCGGCGTTGCCTGCCCGTCCTCGCCTTAAGGAAGCGGCGCGGGGCCGGCGGCCCTGCCCCGCCTCGCCTCCAGCCACTGGCGCTGCACGGCGGCTCCTTCCCGCAGGGCCCCGGCCCCCTTCGGAGGAGGGGCCAGGGCAGCAGAAACGAAAAGAAACCAGAGGGCACCCGAACACGGCAACAGCGATGTCCCACCCGGCGGCGGCCCGCGGGAGAAGGAGCTGCCCTGGGAGGGTCGGGCACTCCTGGGGATCAGCGCTCAGCTTCCCCAAGGAGCCGCTGGCCGGGACAACGGGGAAAGAGACTGTGTCGGGGAATAAGGCACCAGTGCGGATGCTGTGCATCGCCCAGCTTGCGGGAGACAGCTTCCCACCGCGTATCCTGGTGCGGTAACACAAACCCACACACGCACTGGCAGCCAAAGCAGGAAAGTGTGCTGCAGTCTCATAAACTGCTCCCGAAACGCTCAGTTAAATTGCGCCATAATCCCAGCAAGATGCTCAGGAAGTTGTACAAGATGGAACAGACTCATCTAGTCAAAAAGCCATCCCACTGGTCAGATTAAAAAAACCCAAAACAAACCTAAACTGATTTTACTCAGTTCAGTTTTCCAGGACAACCAAGAAGAACATTTATACCATTGCACCCTTTAAATAATTTGATGCTGTTGAAATTTCACCACTTTTAACATTTTCTGACCATCTTTGTTGTGTACCTTGAACCACTTCATAAGAATTTTTTTTATAATTGCATGTTATTGCATGCTCCAATAAAACTCTAAACATCAGAACCTGGGAGCAACAATGAGGAAGAGACCAACCAATTGGAGATTATGTTTCATTCTTCCAAAATTGGATTTTTAAAAAAAATTGATACTCTTCCATTATTAGCTCTTTCCTGAACTTGATACACACCTCTTACCATAATACTAAGTGTCTTCTCTGGGCCAAGAAAAGCCCCTTCTGTATTGTACTGCCAGAAGAGCTCCAGTATCTGTTACATAAATACTAGCACTTGCGGACATCAGTAGGAAAGATTGTTGTTCCTACCTCTGAGAATCCAGATCCTAAACCTATGCTCAAGCACTTCCCTGCTGGATTAAGCTGTTTTTTAAAACTGTCCCGTGACAATAAGTTGCAGTTTGAACACTGCAGCTCACTTTTGTAGAGGTTGACTGTGCTTTTCCTGGCATATGTCACTCCAACACTGCTTTTCCCTTACAAAAAAGGGAACAAACTATAGAAGCAAAGGACACCTACAAGTTCCTTTCTCTCCAAACTCTGTTCATCTGGTCACTCTGTTCCTCCAAACTCACCCTCTGGCCAAGGTTTCCCACAGTAATTCTTTGATCCTCTATCAACACTGCCCAGGTGCCCACGTAAGAGGCAGAATGCCTCCAGTTAGCATATGAATGGCATGCCATGCATGCAGATCCGAGCCAGGAAATGTTCTGTGACAGCAAGGATTTGGAACAATCAGCTTCCATCCATCTGATAAACATCTACCTGTCTCCCTCCAAGCCCTCTGCTTTACCTCATCTAATTAAATGAAAGCTGATCTCCACTGGTATTCACAGTAGGAGACACTGAGGCGTTAATCAGCTTAAGCTATTAGCGACATAATGTCTCTAAGAAAATTACAGCAAGAAAAGGTCTATGCTAAAGAAACAATAGTTCTGTCTTTTCCTGTTCAGAAATTTAATGGACACTTGAACCAGATTCATTTTCCCCCCATTCTTTTATAAAGCTCAAGCAAAACAAAACGATATGGAACTGTACTCTCTATTCACTCAAAAACGATGCACACCTCACTGAGTATCCCAATAGGTACCTCTACTACAGGGAGAGCTCCCCTGCCTGCTCAACAGGGCGGGGATTATCCATTTGGTATCTGTCTTCTTCTCAGAAGCAGGGGAATCTGCCTTACACACAGAGCTGGCAGGCAGAAGATGGTCCACATTCTGACAGGAACTCGAGGCTGGTACTGTGGAATCAGCACTTCAGAGCAGCAGGCTCAGCAGTGAGGGCATGTGCAGCCGTTTCTTGTTCTATATTGCTCCTTCAAAGCCCATTCAATCACACTTTGTCTCTTTTTACCTATGCAAAGGCTTATTCTGCCCTAAAAACAAGACAACACTCCTCTTCCACACTCCTAAGTGTGTGTTCAGTGATGCAAAAACAGAATAATGGAAAATGATACATCAGCAAAAAAAGACACTCAACCTTAGAAAAAAAAGGAACAATGCAGCTCTTATTTTTCTTGAATCCTCCATTGTTTGGAATATTTCTTGCAATGTCTAAACACAGTTTCTCTTTTTCCTCATAATTATTGAGCTTCCTTTCCCTCCCATAGAAGCATTCAAAGGAACTTAAACACACGAGGAAGGACTAAGACATCTTGTTAGTGTCTCTTACCATGATCTGCTGCATTTGGGGCCCTGCTTGTCAGTTTGAAATTCTTTGTGTGTTTCACCACTGTAAAAACCAAATCCTTTGGAGCTGTTTCATCAAAAGCAACACTTGTAGCTTCACCAAATAATAACAAACCAGCACATCAGTAAAATGAAAAAATGCAAATCCAATAAGAGAATTACCCAATTTCATACCGGAAAGTATGAACAATAACACAAGAATATTTGGTTTTGAGTTGACCTTATCTTGTTAAATAAATACTCCATGGACACTTACCAGTTCTTTTTTAATCAGAACCCATTTGAAACAAGCTTCAGCAGGAAAAGAATATACAGAAGACAGATTTACAGACAGATTCCTCAGGAGCTATCATGGCCTAAGCTGTTAGCATCTGGGCTGTCTGGATCATATCTGATTTGGGTCACTAGTAAAAATTAATTTAGGGATTCCGGCCTAGTCCCCCACAGGCATATGGCCAAATCACTCACACACTGGAAATGTGCTGAGGAATGCAAAGAAACAGGGATGCTAAAGGTCATACTGAAGCATCTCCTACACAACCTTACGATCCTAGAATTAACTCCTTGCCTTCAGAAGTGGCGCTGAAGCAGGCACTCACCTGGTTGTTTAGAAAAACACTACATATACTTTAAACTGTCCAACATGGAGCTGTACAATATACTGAATACTGCAAAGGCAATACAGCAGTTATAGGAAGCCAGGAAGTATTTCTTACTTCAATGCTGCAATGGGTATTTGACCTATGAATCTGATACACACGCACTGCAATTTCACAGTAATTTCTCAACTCCTTAGAATCCAAAAGGAGAAGGCAAAAATTACTTAGGACCAAGAGACATTACAGACCTAGGTGTTACCTATAAAAAAAAGCTCTTGCTGTATATTCATACAGGAAACAGGTAGATTTTTATTAACGAGGTATTAATTCCATCTCAGGTTCCTTGTAAAGCACATATGGTGTCAGCCATGCTAATAGATGGAGTTGCTAGCAGTTCCTAATGTATCATGACTTCAGCCAGCATGAGTTATTTAAGTGACAGAAACTTCCATGAGTTGTCAAGAAAGCATTGTCAGTACAGACAAATTAAATATTCCTGTGTTGAAATGGAAGTAACAGAGCTTTGCATCAAATGTGGCAGAAGTAAAATTGCTCCTAGTTTCTTACCTCCCATTCACTTGCAAGCTTCACAGGCACCTCTAGGCCCCTCTTCTCCAGCTGTTCCAACTTGTAATCCTCATATTTTCTGTATCCTGCGTATCCTCCACCTGTAGCTACCAGAACATGGAAGGGCCGCAGGCGGAAGACTTGTCCCACTGGAGCAGTGTGAAGCTTCTTCCTGTCTGTAACAGAAAAACTCAGACTTCAGAAAAGAGCCCAGCTACACAGCAAAGAAAAAGCAGCTCTGTGCAGTGAGGGACGTGAGCTGGTGATGAAAATGTGATTAGAAAATAAATCTGACAGAGAAGGTATGTACAGATGCTCCTGAGTACTCCAGTTATTGCAGTTTACCAAGTTACTGAAACTCAGCTGACCAACGCTAATTGGTCATTTGTGTTTTTAACCTCATCCCCCTCCCTGCCATCCCACATGCTTCCAACATTCTCCTCCCCAAAATATATATAAAATGTGCTCCCTCAAAGCCCCATGGAGAAATACATAAAATTAGTGTCTGACAGCACTATCATACTTTCCAACTGTGAGAATGCTGGTACTATGTGGAATAATCAGTTGCTGGGGAACAATCTGCACTACTGTGAAGCGTCACGCTTCTCAGTCATTAAAGCTTTCATTACAGTTAGGGAATCCCCAAATTGTACAGCTAACTGGAAGAGGGAAGGAAATTATGACCTGCTTTAGTGTAGGTTTGGTAAACAGGAAAACAGGCATGTTTCTGCTGTGATACACGTCACCATATGAAAAAAGAGACATGTAGTAGTACATCTATTTTGTACTGAGTAACTACCAAGATCCTCCTGCATAACTCCAGCCTTGCAGTCACTGTGAGATATAAGGACACGGTGTGGTCACTAAAGAACAGGCCAAGCATGGGGCAGGCACATCTGAGGGAGCATTTCCCTTCCAAAATCTTCAGAGAAAACACATCTCTTCAGGGCTAAGTCAGTATTATGCTGTGCTGCTCCTGTCTGTCTTCCAGTCAGTGAGAAGTTCTCAGCAATGAGCACCTGACAGAAAATGCCCAGAGGAACCAATTCTTGATAGTGATTGCTGTCATTTCCATAACAACCATTAACTTGGTTGTGCCAGAATCAAACCAAATGAACTTTATCTTGCTCCATCAAAGTCAGGCTTAGGGTTTGACTATGAGAGGATCCATTAGCAACCAAAAGAATTCAGTCAACACCAACTCTATTTCTAGGCACACACAGAGACAAAGCACAATTGTTTTGCAGTCTGGAAAGCTTTAGTTCTAAGGAATTGAGTTGATTAGAAGCATTCAGCCATGATGCTGTAAAAAGATGCCCAATAAAAGTAACTGTCCACATTTTGTTTTATCTTACACTTGTGATTTAAAACATTACTTAAGTTATATATCCTTAAATACATCATAAAACAAAACCAGTTTTGTTCCTACTTTAAAGAAAAGGTATTTTCTTTTCTGGGAGAAAAACCCAAACTCAATAAGCAAACAAGGCAGCAACTACAGTTACAGTTAAAATTCTAAAAACTTTTCTTTCCTAAAGAACAATCCTCAATAAAAGAGAGGAATAATTTAGAACAGCTGAATGTTTATGAAGACCGACTTGAGTTTACAAAGACTCTACAACCTTTCAACTTTGTATCACTATTTCAACAGAAATGTCTGTACACAGACCCACAATACTCTT
The DNA here is from genome assembly GCA_013400975.1 of Atrichornis clamosus. Taxonomy (NCBI): domain Eukaryota; kingdom Metazoa; phylum Chordata; class Aves; order Passeriformes; family Menuridae; genus Atrichornis; species Atrichornis clamosus. The sequence continues at coordinate 47,004 of WBMZ01008297.1, forward strand.
TAGCCTTAAAGCCTTTAATTCCTTTCCACCACATCTTTCTAAGTTAGCAAAACTGCTCAGCTATTTCAGGAGTTTCACAAATTCCCAAACCAAAACCCCTCAGCAGGAACAGCTCTTTCTGGTTTGTATCCAGGGAGAGGCAGTTTCTGCTTCAAGAGCCACTATTGATTGCACTGATGTGAACATTTCTCTTCCTGTAATAGTGACCAAACCATGTTCCACAAGCCACAGCAAGCATAACTTAAGCTGTTGACAAATGAAGAGTTGACTTTTCCCCATCTCCAGCATTAATGAAACAGCACTTCTGTAACTGGTCTCCAAAACGTGATCATTGCAAAGGCATCCAACATGCCACTGTTAAGCTTTTTTGCCCTGAAATTCCACACCTTTCTGACACAAATGGAATTCACACAAGTTGACGGATTCTAAGACAAGAACACTAGTTACTGATTCTGGCAACAACTCTAGGTTTAGGCAGCTGGCATTGCTTTGATTTCAGATGAACATTGTGTTCTCTAATGATGCTACTGCAGCTCCCTGGAAAGCAGCAGGAGAATGTGTGGGAAGCTCATACCTTGGCACAAGAGCCACTAGAAACAAGTCCAGGACAAGAGGAAAAAGGTGCAGAACTATTAATGTACTAATAAGTTTTCTAGATAGTACCCTAAATCTGAAGCCCTCACAGATAAAGCCAATCTATTCCAGAATTGTCTTAAACACTGACTATATTCAGCAAAGGAGAATAAAAAGATAGTTTCTTTCTCTGGAACAGATGAAGAAGACACATTCCCTCAGAAACATTGGAAAATACAGGATGAGAAAGCAAACTGCATAATGGCAGGAGTGCTCTAGTTTATGAAGTCAGATGCAGTAATATAAATGCTGCTTCATTACTCTGACCAAATTAAGAATTTGTTCTAGAACGGGACCCAAACGCTTAGAGGAGGCTGTTATTAAGGGGTAGAGATAAAACTAAAGAGTTATCTTTCCTTTCTAATGACATCATGTGCAAGTCATCTAGATTTAAATCCAAATCAGAATCTGAAATATCAATGAATTAGAAAATGACTGGCTAAAGATTTAATTTGTTCAAAACTCAAAGCTAACTTTGACTAAAATGACCTTTTCTTCCATGTGATCCACAACTTTGTGTTATGTGTCTCAGCTTCCAAGATTTTTCTGTAATTACTAACTTTGATTTATAGAAACAAAGAGCTGTTGTTTCTATTCATCTGTGTAAGCATATTTTTCAATAATGAAATATCCACATATGACATGCCAGACTAAGCATTTGGACAGGCAAGTTAACCCAAAGAAATGGTTACAGAAAATGGGACCAATAGCTCCGCTGGCAAGGAAACAAAAACTGAAGACTACATTAGTTGTGATACTAATATAGAACAATGCACACACTACAAGTTTACAAATAAATATTCCTTAAAAACAAACAATAATATTTGATCTTCACAGCATTACGCAGCTACAGTAAGTCCAAGTGCAAGTACCATTTTAACCAAGTCTTAAACATTTCATGTAAACCTACTTTGATTTTCCTGGTCTATTAAAATTAGAAGTACAGATTGAAATATAAAAGGATATTTATGTGTTTTCTTTCTTTATAGGGCTGCTAAACTGCTGAAATCTGAATCTCTCACACTTTTCAAGGCGAATAGTGGTAAGAGCTGCACTACAAAGCAGGTAATATAGTTGAATATTCTAAATATGCTTACGTTACTTTCTATTATGGATTATATGTTAAGTTTGATGTTGCCCTTCTCAATCCCTCACTTCATGGCTACCGTTATTCCACTGTCTTTCATGCTGGTAATAGAAATCATTTCAATTGTCAGGCTCATTATTTGTGACTGTGCTACTACAGATATCCTGCAGCCAACATCCACAGACTCTCTGTCACCTCAAAAAAAGAGACAAAGACATGAGCACTCCTGGCCTACTGCTTGTCTCTGCTGTCCTGCTAAAACAGAACACTTAAAAATATGTTACAGGACATAAAAAATTATTAAACTGATGTGAAAAAGTTTCAAATTTCAAAATGAGGAGTAATGACACAATGTAGGTGTGGAAAGTACAGAAATTATTCACTCAGCAAGTTCATTTAAGTGGGATTTTTTAAACATAAAAACACTGTCCTAACATGAATCTCTCTGGTAAATCATATTGTGTCTTTACAAAAGTATTTTTTGAACTGCAGACTCCTGAGAAAACTAACTAATGTGCAGAAATTAATTAAGAAAAATAAACCTATGGTTAATGAGTTTTAATTTGCTATACCAGGATCATCTTCACTCGAAAAAAATTCAGATGTTTTGAAAAGTTTGAAAGCAACAGTGAATAACAGCTCATAATGAATCTTATGAAGTAGGTCAATACACTTCTTTTACTATCTGGCAAACATAACACCAAAGAAGTAAAATATAATTTTCAGGCTTGTATCTATGGAAATGCCATGAATTAGTCTTTGGTGCTGGACTCCCCACTCCTGCTTTACTTTCAAGAAATTCGTATTCCCTGATAGGAGACCATAACTTGCTTAACTTTCAGGAATCCCGAATTTAAAACTACTGGTAGATACAAACCCTCACTTACCACTGAAAAATGTCCTAGAAGGTGGCTGTTTCCACAGGACTCCAGCTCTAACACACAGGTTCTTACGTACAAGCAAGTTACAGCTGCACAGTAAACTGCAAATACAACAAACAAGAAGTGGTTGCTTAAGTACAAATGTTTAATAATGCAAATGTGAGCAGTTCAGTGTAGTGACAACCTTGTATTTAGCAGCTGAAAAATAGAGGGAGAAGTCTCCTCAAATTGTAACATTTCCACTGAGCCTATTCCCTTGTGGTCTATTCCTTCCCTAAAAAAAAAAAAAAAAAAAAAGAAAAACCTGACAATCCAACTGCTCCTGCAGATAGTTATTTAATGGTGCATCTGTTTTATATTTTCTTTTTCTTAACGAATATTGACATATGTTCCTCTTAGGCTTAATTCTATTGTAACAGTGATACTTTTCTGAGTATTGTAGATGCTGATCTTGCCAACAGCCCTTTCCAGACAACTATTTATGTTGCCATCATGTACTGTATCTTGGTCTGTTTGGAGCTCTAAAATGTTTTTGATTGTGAATACAACCTGAGTCTTTTTTAAAAAGCAAGCTAATATAATCTAATTTCATCTTGGTTTATGCACTGCCATGGCCTACATGTTTAGTAACCTATTTGTTTGGGTTGTGTTTTGGTTGTTGGGTTTTTTTTTTAGTATGAGATTCTAGCACTGATAAGAGTTACTACTTTCTAAATCTGCTGCCAGTTTAACACAGACCAATTTGACCCAATAGCATGCAAGCTTTAAGGTCAGTAAATTACTTGTATTTTCCTGGGTAAAACGAAAATGTTTAAAACAAGATTTCTTTGCTTACAAGGAAAGTGCAGCACAAGCATCATAATCTTCTGCCACAACACATACTTCCATCTAAAGGTAATGTTTATAAAGGTCAGAGCTGAATTCAGCCATGCTGATCAAAACAAATTCTGCTTGCAAATGGAGTGGTAAATTTTATAATGACTGTTTAGTGCTTGGGATTATTCCATCTCCTCTGGGGTGCTACACAGGTGTGTCATTTACAAACCTCCTACAACAGCAACTACGCAGAGAGACACTTATTATTTGGTTCATGTAGCTTTTTCCTTACCATCCTGGTGGGAAGGAGAAGGAGTATCTAGAAAAGTTATGGATTCTGTGAAGAAGTAATGGCATTTATTAGACCAAGTGGTGTAGCTGAAAAAGTAAAAAGGCTGCCAGGCATGGCAGCTCTTCCTTAGAATTTACCTTACCACTTTGTTCACTGGTGAACTGCAGTGAGAGTGGTTCTGCCCCTCTGAAAACACTTACATAGACTTGGAACTGGCCAATATAGGAAAAAGGTTCAATTAGGACTTTCCACTTGTTTAAAACATAATATTTAATTTCATGTTTCTAATAAATCTGACAAGGAGACATCCAGTTGTGCAAGAACTGCTCTAAGTCTGTAATGAAGCATGTTTAAAATTTGACTGTGGCCTGGCAACATCCTGCTGTCAGACAGGATCACAGGGAGGAGAGAGACAGGGTTGTCACCCCAACAGGCTCAGGCCCTTGGGAAGAACCAGCCCTGGAAGGTCTCTGTGCAACCTGTTCATTCCTGGGAGGCAATGCCTCAGCTGGGATGTCTTCATTTGCCCTCTGGCCTTTCATCTGCTCTTCATCAGATACATGCTGAGGACAGAATTACTTCAGTAGCTTACAAGCTATTGCATCATTTGAGGCCATTCAAATCCAGAAAGTGATTATTAAGACTTTAAAGAATTAATTTCAGGACTGAGTTACATGTAGACATAATTCCTTCATTTCAAATAAGAGTCTGCAAATAGCAGATTTCTTGTCTAGAAATCAAATAATTATACCAGTACACACTGGCTAACTATGCTTTAACATTAGCCAAGGACCAACAGCTACAGTTTTCACCTATCCCCATAGCAACAGTGTCAGAATATCTCACTCTGCCCTTCAGTTTCATGGTCTCTATTAAAACCACTGTATTAATCCAAATGTGACAGAACAGACCCTCCCAAACCCCACATTCCTGTAACCAGGTGCTAAACATGCCACTATGCTGCATCATCTCCCAGGATATCATTTCCTTGGGAAGACAGAAAAAGTGTCCCCACTGCTGCAGAACCTGTATGTTTTATAGAGCAACATGATGTAATTTGTTATGAACAATGAGGTCAGCTGACACTCTTGGGTCATGCACCAGACCTACACTAATTTGTGGACTTACGAGGCCTGTTTTACAACATAGTAAAACACTTGGGATAAAAGAAGCACTTGTTCATCCGTAAGTTGGGAAACTGTGGGCTACTTCTAAGGCATTCAAAAAATTAAGAACTAACTGAGTTAGCATTGGACTTAAGTTTACCAGAAGAGTTTTCAAACCCTAAAAAGTTGTAGAAGAAAATTATTAAAACTTAGCTGCAGCCTAAAGCATTAGTATTTGAGACATTTATTAGCCTTAATACATAACAGCCTATAAAAAAATGAAGAGTCAGAACAGAACGAGTTGTGTAGGCTTCACAGGAGCACCCAGGAGCTGTTCATGCTGCCGAGGCAGGGCAGGGCACACTGGGACTAGGTACTTCAGCAGGCAGGAAGGACACAACATCTAACTGCAGACCCTAAGCTTTTACCAAAATTGTTTCTGGTGTCCAACACTGGATAATCACTCTCCTCCTTACTCTGAAATCTGTCTAAAAATAGATAAAGATGACAAGACTACATAGTCTCACCTTCCCTGCTCCTAACAGCCTGACCTTGATGGGTACAAGTGTGTGTAGGAGTGCTGACCTGGCCGCCTCTGCCACCCAACTGGAAGCTGATGGAGCAGGAACTGCCAAGGAATTCCATGTTAACTTCAGCCCCTCTGTGCCTTCAGCTGTCTCTGGACAAGGGACAACACTCTGCTGCCAGCACTGAGGCCAGATGCAACGCCCATACACAAGGTGTTTTCTCCAGGTTTTGAGAGAGAAACTAGAATGAGGGGACTGTATGTTCTATGCAAGAACACAGAACTGTGGCCTAGAAACAGTATTCTTTAATCTGTTTTGTTGCTATGAAAAGCAGAACCTGTAAGAGGATATCTCTTGTAAAGGAATGTCTGTGCCCGGCCAGGTACTTCTCCTCACAGCCATCCTCTCCCGGGATTGCATAACCCGAGGGGCTGTAGCTGCCCCCAGGTAACGATTTCTACTCAATACTTACACATTGACAGCTACAGACTGCAAAACCGAGTTAAACTATACAAGGCCACACACTTCTCTTTCTTAAAATCCGTAAACACCTTATCTTCCTTTCCAGCTTGGAGAACGAGGTCAAGGCTCCTCGCATATGCCAAGGGCAGGGCCGAGGCTGCGGAGACAACCGCATTCACCCCGGTAGGGAAACGTCAGCGAACGAGCTGGGAGAGGAGGGAGAGGAGAGGGCGCCTTCAGCCTCCGGCCCGGGGGAGGCCGGGCCATTGCCTAGCCCCACCTCATCCGCGGGGTGCCGGCTGTCAGACAGGGCTGCCGGGGCCGGACAATGACAGCGACAGTGACAGTCCCAGCCCCGCCATGCCTGTACCTGCTCCGCGCCGCGACCGCCGCCATCTTCCCACGCCGCCGCCGTCGCCGCGTCCTCTGCCGCGTCCCGCGCGTGAGGGCGGGAACTGCGCGGGGGGCGGGGCCAGGGGCGGGGGCGTGGCCGGCGCCTGTGAGGTGACCGGCGCTCCGGGGGATAGGGTGTGTGAGGAGGGGTATTTCCTGGAATTTCCTGAGGGAATACGGGGCGTAGGGATGGGGTCATCCCTCAGGGGAGATGCGGAATGAGGACACGAGTGCGAGGCTGTTCGGCAAAGGGGGATTTGTTCTATGTGGAGGGCTGTTCTCTGGGCTCGAGGGGAAGGGGCTATCGCTGAGGCGATGTGGAGCGGGGACAGGGCCGGCCCTGAGGGGGCGTGATGTGGGGGCATTTCCCGGGGAATGCAGTGTGGGGACAGGGTGGTGGTCACTGAGGGCTTGTGGTATGGGGTGAAGCTGCTCCGCAAAGGGGTTGTGGGCTGTGCCCAGAGGGATGTACGGTTTTAAGGAGGGGGCGGCTACTGGGGAGTTCAGGATGAGGCAAGTGGGGTTCAGCTGCTTCTCAGCGCTGCTCTTGACGGGAAGGTAAGTTGTTTGCCACAGGAATGGGAGCACCAGAGCAGGGATTTTAGAGAGATAACACTCGACACGGCATAGACACAATGCTGTTCCTCCAAGTGAGATGTCTGGCAGGGTGGTGCTGTAACATCTGTCGCTCATCTGCTGTCCCTTACCTGGATGCCTGCTGTAAAGAGTGAATTTTATGGAGATCATTTGGTTTTCCACCCTCTTAGATGCAACCCTAGATAGATGAATAGACGCTACATTACTGGGAAGTAGCTAATTACCTTTCTCTGATGGTGACAGAGAGGTAGTTTCACAGGGTGAGTCAGTAGGAAAAGAATTCCAGAGACCTGTCACTTTGTTTCTGCATCCCCAGTGCTTTAGGACATGGTCCTCAGGCAGACTGATTAATTTAAATTTGTGATTTATGTTTGTTTTCCTGACCAGGCCTAAATGAAGTCTACCACACCTTCATGCCATTCTGCTTTTTTCATATCACCACACACAGAGGCAGAGTATCTGTATAAGTATCTTAGACATGTACAGGAAAGCTTTTCATTGTTAAATATGTAAAATTTCAGGAAAAATCCAGATACAGCCTTCATGTACCAGTAATATTATTAACCGACTAAATTGTTGGGATTTACATATCCTGTACTTAATGGTAGGATTGGCAGGAAGTAAAACCTCAAAAAAGGTGGGATTTGATGGTGTCAGGTGCTTTGGTACAAGCCTTGCAAGAGCCATTAGCTTTGATGTGTAACTGCACCCTGCTGGTGGGCCTGACAGACAAGTTTCCCCAGAATTGACTCTGAAGTGATTCAGATGTTAAGGTGTAGGTAAATGTAACACACTTGTTTATAGTGTAAAATAATTATCAGGGATGGAACAGATTAATGATTTGTCCTGATCTAATCTTTCCCCTTGGAATTAAAGGGAAATAAATGGACACATAACTATTTTTAAATTACTTTTCTCATGCATTTTGTTCTTATGTTTGTGGGGTTTTTTAACATCTGCTAAGATTACATAGACTGCACTTACTGAGGGGTAAAATCCTAAGGGTACTGAGCTGTGCTAGGCCTGTGCAGGTGAGCCAAGTCAAAAGGTGGATTAATACCACAGCTTCTCTTGACAAATGAGGGAATGGAGGTCTTGGGGCTTGAGAACATTTGTTCAGGGAGTGCAGGAAGAAGTGAGAAGTTCCTCAGGCTGGATGGGGCTTGGAGCAACCTGATTTAGTGGAAGGTGTCCTGTCCATGGCAGGGAGGTGGAACAAGGTGAGCTTTAAGGTCCTTTCAAACCCAAACCATTCTGTGATTTTGTGTAACTCCTGTAATCAGATCAGTGGGAAACAAAACACCTCAACAAATGTTGCCAGTCTGGAGAGGGAACTTGTGAAACTCAAGAGATAAGCAATACATGAGTGTGAAAGAAGCAAGTGGGAAATGACTTTGAATCATTAAGGAAGGGTGCATAAGGCAACAAAAGAAATATGGGAAAATTATCCGCAGAAATACAGGAAGTAGACAAAGTACTAGGGAAATCTATGAGAAGAAGAAGGAAAACAAAATCAGGAGAAAGACTTTATTCCTCTGGGCCTCTTGGAATATTTAATTCTTTCCTGAAACCATATTAGCAGTATTTTATGTATCATCAGGCTGGTTCAGTATGCACACTTCTGTTTATATATACTTTATAAATATGTGTATTTTTTCCCTTGCCATAGAATTAATGATGTTAATGGCTGCTGTAGAGTAACTGAGAGGTAATAATACTTCAGGCTAAGTGTTAGAAAACAGGGAAATAAGGCAGTTGAGATGAGACTGCTGTGCTGGAATGGAATGAAGAGAATCAAGACAGTCAACAGTGTCGCAGCTCTGTTCTGAATTCTTAGGGAGACATAGGATTACTTTTTGTTTAAAATTACTCCGTAGATAAACCATAATCAGGTGAAAAAAATAAGAAGGACCCTTCAGTACTTTTGTAGAGAGATATGGTAGTTTGGACAATTCACTTAGCTTTAGATAGATGTAAGTCTTGCCCGTCTCCCAAAGGCATTTGTGTGCCTTTTGAAACAGCAGAAGCACTATTTATTTTTAAAGCAGAGGCTTACATTTCTTCCTATGTCTGATCAAAACAAAGCAGAAAATGCATGGATATTTTCCATCTGTGAATAGGAAAGAGACACTGTCCCTTTCTCCTTTGCATACAAGGATATACCATCCTCTCACAGTTTGTTTTCTTAAATCTTGGTTTACCCTTGTTGATGTCTAAAACCCCTTTGTTATCTTCCAGAAGCTTTGGTCATCACTGTGGAATTCCTGGTATGAGAAGGCAGAGCGTCAGGGTAGAGAGAAGATCCTTGCTGAACTGCTGTAATGATGAAGACAGTGATTTTAATTGTCCTAATCATCTTCTCTTTGCTGTCTGCAGGTAAGGCTGATGCAGAGAGGAAGAGATAAAGGTGGCTCTGGGTGGGTGACATTCAAACTAATATCTACTTTGGTTTTGTTTTCCTCTGTGCAAAGAAGTTGCAGCTAGAGCTGCGCCTGTGATTTCCATTTGCCTGCATTTTTCCTGTTTGATCACTGGCAGATGGTGACTGTTAGTTTTGAAGCAGCTTGATACACAACTTTCTTTGTAATTCTGTGAAGGTTTGTTTCCTTTGAACAGTTGAGATCTGCTTACCCATTAACGGTGTCAAAAAGAATCAGTGGACTCCAAGCTGCTCCCCTCTAAAACCACAGTGTGTTCTTCTTGGAATTGTGCTGAATTAATGTCAAAACAAGTGGAGTACTAATGTCTGATGCTATGCTCAAAGAAATAAAAACTTCAGTGTTTTAATTGCAAACATTACTATTCCAGGCAATATTTTTGTTTCATATTAATTGTTTGCCAGAGAGTCAAATGCTTAAACATCTGGAAATGACAAAGTTAGAAATATTGTGGCATTTTTTGTGCCTTCAGTCCTGGTTTTCATTACATGGCTAAAGAGTCTCTCGAATTACATAACTGCATGCTATTTTAGTATACAACAATCACTTTTTTTCTCCTTAAATGTAGTATCTTCTTGGAGACGCATATGATGATATATTTCTGAGTAGAATGCATTTCAGAGGAATAATACAAGATTGAATAATTGGAGCCTAAAGCAAAAGAGGAAATTTTGTTGACATGTCTGGACTCCCTTTAGATGTAGCTTTATAGTTGATTTAAACCAACCAAACCTCCAAGTCCTGAAAAATGAAGTTACACCTTCACCTCCACTCTTAATTGCATCTTCTTGGTGTGTGAAAGCACCAGAGGAAACAGCAGAGTAAAGGTTAAAGGAATGGCCTGTATTGATAACCAGGGACACAATTGACAGCAATAAAACTGAGAAACCCTGAGGAATGCATATTTACATCAAGGTTAGAAGTTCTGTGCTCTGATAAGGTCACATCACAGTTGACTTGTTCGGAGAAAAACTGCCCTCTGATAACAGTAAGATGGTTATCCTACATTATAAGTGCCATTCATCCTCTTGCTATCCCAAAAGGAAAACAGACCATAGCCATAAACATATCCTTACCTTTGGTTCCTCATTTTGGGTGACAGCCTTGCCTAAAATTCACTAACGTTGAAGCAAGGAAGATTCTGAGCCAAAAATATCTTGCCATAATAATTGTTGAGTCTTGAAAAATCTGCCTAAAACTATTTGATTGCTTTCAGTCAAGAGGAGGCAAAGAGACACAGTAAAGATTCAACAGCAGATGTTGTCCTCATGCTGGGCAAAAGTGATCTTGGTCAGATGTGGGCACATCTCTTGGGTGCCTGTAAGTGTGTGGGTATGTGGATGAGTGAGCACAATCGAGTTATTGTGAAGTTAAATAAAACAGAATAACCTCTCTCTTTTCCATAAGGTGTTAAACTGAGAGTTTTTTTCATGAAATCCTACAAATCTTGCCTTCTTTTTTGATCCTACAGGGAAGAAGTTCCGATGGTGCACCCTTTCTGACCTAGAACAGAGAAAGTGTGCTGAGCTCTCCAAGGCTCTTACGGCTGTGCTGCCCCTGACTACTGCCAGTTCCTTTACTAGGATTTCTTGCATCAGAGCCCACAATACATATGACTGCATTGATAAAATCAGGGTGAGTTCACAGAGATTTTAAAAACTGATTTTGAGTCCTAATCACCTTTTGAAAAAGTAACTGGTAAACCGAATCTCTGGGAGAATAAAATGATCCCTAAATGATAGAACTGCTTATATGACAAAGTATACAGTCACTTGAGAGGCAAGAATTAAGTTCCATGAGCATTCACTATGCATGTACTATTTCACTCCAGCTAATATCCTTGCAATCTCTAAGAAATATAGAAAGCTCCCTGGAAATAAATGGACAAAAGCAAACTATTATATTAAAATTTGTTCAAGCAGAAACTGTGGCCTTGAACCTTCTGTTTGTTTCCTTGTAAACACACTTATTTTGAGGATTTTGCTGTTGTTTTAAAGGCGAATAAAGCAGATGCTGCCTCCTTGGATGCTGGAGATGTTTACTCTGCTGTAAAGCTATATGGGTTGGCAGTGGTGGCAAGGGAGATCTATGATCAAGGTAGGCTGGTAAAGCTAAAGAAAAACTGTACTTCTGATTTGGCTAAGAAATAACTCTAGATTTCTTGGAAAAAAAAAGTCCATATGTTTTTATTGACTTTATGGGAATATGGAGGTAGCTAACAATTGTTTCTAAAATACTTAATGATGATGAATAAAATACCAGTAGTGGTTTTTACCCAGCAGCCCTCGTGCCTGTGGTACTGGGACTGTGACAAACTGTCTGTTCCTACCTCTGTCTGCAGCACTGCTGTGCTAGAGCTCTGTATCTTGTAGGGAATAAGAAGGGGTTTATTCTGTCTGGGTCAGTTCTTACATCATGCTCTTTACTAGCATAACTGAACATTTACTAGTGGTTCTTTAAGAGATTAGCTGCTCTCATGAGTTAATTCTCTCCTTCTCACCCTAGAGAGACAAGAATATAAGGTGAAGAATCTTATTATGGTAAGATTCCTCTTAATTCCAGACAGACCTGAACAGTGCAATGAATGATTTATAAGGCAAGAATAAATAAGTCTGAACCAAAATCTAGCATACAGTAGAAAATACTCATGAGATATGAATCTGAGAAGGAAGCTAGGTTAGTAGATGGATGTAGGAAGAGACTAAAAAGGGGAACGTGTGAGAACAGAAGCGAGCTTTGTTTTGGTTGAAGCACCATGAAATCCTAGTGGAATTGTTATGATTCAGGGGAGGAGTATGTTCTGAGGATAAGATGTAGGAGTTCTTTCCATTGCAATGCCTAAAGAGTGTGATACAAATGTTCAAAGTTCTTGAGAAGCAATTGGAATGTATGAATGGAGCTGGATGGTTTTGTAAGCTTTTTTCACCAGATTTTTAAGTTCTTGCTTTGCACATCGCTTGCATCATTTGTTTGTCAGGGTGCCATGTAGCTGGTATATAGTTAAGTTGTTGGCACAAGTACCTACATTTAATAGGCCTAAGATAGTTTCTTCTTTAGCCTTGTTTAAAGAAGTAGTTCAACTCCACAGATTGAAGCAGCAGAATTGAGATTTTTTTTTTTTTTTTCTGTTACACATTTTGTACTATTGCAGGAAGTTGTGTGTTTGCTGTGGCCGTTGCCAAACGAGGAACTCTGGATATCCAGAGTCTACGAGGTGTGCGCAGCTGCCACAATGGAGCCAGGTGGACATCAGGCTGGAATATTCCTCTTGGCTTTCTCCTTGCAAGAAATGATCTTTCCTGGGATGAGGCACAACCTCTGAGCCAAGGTGGGTGATAGGAGCCATGGGGCTAATTCTGCCCTCAGCAAAAGTAACTGAAATGCCAGATTCATTCACAACTGAGCTATGTGGAAATTGAAGGGCTTTGTAGATGATAGATGCAGATGATAGATCTTCATGGAGTACTTTTGATACTGGCTTTTATCTCTCTTCAGAACTCTACTAGTGATCTCAAAGTTGTTACCAAAACAGGAAATCTTTGTGTTCTGTATGCAAGGAACAAATCTTTGCCATATCTAACCAGCACAAAAATGGTTTTAAACAAGCAAAATTAGATCACTCTGTTTACAGCAAGTATTTCAGATTAGAAGGTTAGGCAAAATTACAGCTGCAATTTCTGATTTATTTATTTGTAAGACAACCATAGTCCTAATTATGGCCATATGTTTGGCCCCTTTTCCTTTCTTCATTTTTTTTTCTCATTTGACTTTTTAAATTTCTTTTTGTTTTGTTCTGGTTTTTTACCCCTACACCTGAAGCAATCAGTGAGTATTTCAGTGCAAGCTGCATCCCTGGGGTTGGGGTTTCTGCTCCCCGATTGTGTGCTCTCTGCCAAGGACAAAAATCCTATGTCAGAGACAAGAACCACTTCTGTGAGACAAGCAGTAATGAACCCTTCTATGACTCTGAGGGAGCCTTCAGGTGAGCTCTGGGACATTGGGCTTGAATTCACCTTTTGGGGGAAAAAGAACTTGTAGTGGAGGTAAGCCAGGTGACACGTTAATAGGATGATATTTGTCTTCCTCCAGGTGCTTGAAGGATGGAGTGGCAGATGTTGCCTTTTTAGATCATCTAAGAATTATGAATGCCACAGGTAATCTTAAAAACTCAGATTTCTTTTAATCTCTGTCTGTGCTCTTTCCTACATAGAAGTTTGGGGGATATGCCTATATTTTTGTTGATTCCAGGGAAAATTCAATCCCTGCAAGCAGGTCAGGGGTATTTCTTAGCTGTCCACGCAAGTAAAAACGAAACAGAAGAGGAAAGAGTAAGTGAGCAATGATTGCTCACAGGAGATTCTTAGAATGGGAGCAGACAGATGTGTTTATACAGGTGATTTTATTAGATCAGTCTCTGATACAGCTGTCAGTATTGGCTTTGCCTGAGTTATAAGATTTCTTTTACAATTCAATGTATTGAGCTGCATAACTGTGAAGTTCCTGTATACCTGCCTCGTATTTTTAAACTCAGTTGAGCTCCGTACTGAAGTGGTTAGCAGTAGTATTTGCAGGTAAGTATTTTTAAATAAATGTATTTCCAGGGGTACAGCTTAAAAAGTATTTCAGAGCAGTTCTGGCTGAGGTCCCTCTCTTTGTTAAGAGAAGTACTTATCAAAGACAACTTTCCCAATTGTGCTTGGTACACTGTGCTGCCTGCATAACCCTTAGCAACCGCCCCTAAAAAACGTTTTACATTTCATCTCTGTGCCTGCTGCCCAAGTCATGACTCACTTCACAGATTCATGAGTGTGTCCTTGTTTCAGAGTCAGAACAACGGGAATATGAACTCTTGTGTCCTGATGGATCCACAGCTGAGCTGACTGAATACAGCACCTGTAACCTGGGTAAGGGGCCTGGCCATGGCATCGTCACCCGCAACAATTTCCAGAAGATCACCAACAAATTTCTTAGCATGATCCAAGTGAGTGAATATTATAAGCTGTTTCTCCAGACACAGGTTTTTCTTCTGTCTTTGTGTGGTGATTATCACCCAGTTTGCCTTTTTTCTTGAGAAATTTACAGTGAGTGTGACTAAAATGCTAAATTTTTTTGGTTCTGGGGAAGATCTTGCATTGGCTTCTGCAAAGTTTTAGTTTTTTCTAAAGTGTTCTTCTGTAGGAGGCTGGAAATATATAAGTAGAGAAAGAGAAAGGGAAGATGCCATAACACACAAACTGGAAAGTGGTTAATGATGTTCATCCTGCTGTGGAACTTTAGTGAATTTTTGTGTAGTTGAGGGAGACGCATGGGTTCAGGCAGGGCTCACCTTTCCTCCTCTCTTTTTCTCAATTATAAATAGTATCTGATATCTTGACTTCCAGGAATCTGTTTGAAGCTGAAACTGAAATGCTTTTTTAAATGAAAATTTAAGGAATTTATGAAGCCACTCAGCCCTTAAAATAGTTCCGTAGACAGTGAATAATTCTGGGTTGTACTGTCACGCAGACTCTGGTAAATAGCAACTGTACAAAACCTTTCCTTTATTGAGAGATCTTCATATACCTTTGTCAGTGCACTTACTAACACATTAGCCATGTTCCTCCACTGCAGATGGCTATGCAGCAATGTTCCTACTACACTTCTCAGGACTTTCTTCTCTCCCAGTACCATCAGGCTGAACAGAGCTGCTTTGCACTCATGGTACTTCACCGTCATGAAGTACAAGATAACTTGCACCCCTTTACTGCGCAAATGTTTCTTACTCAGCTTTACTTCCTCAGTTGCCTTTCCAGGATAGGAGACATTAAGCACACCCCAATAAAAAACTAAAATAGGAAAAAAAAAATCTTGAAAAAAGTGAACCGTGTAATGCTTTTAGGGCTGGAACAATCTTCTCACTGCAATACATGTGAACTTTGTTCTGGTGTAATGGAACCCCCACTGCTATGTTACAAACCTCTGACAGAAAGAAAGGGAAGGCTGAGGCTGCCTGTTATTGGAAGAATGAGAGATTTGTTGCAATTAAAAGTGTTGTTCTTGTCCTAGCGCCTCTTTGGGCGAAACGGAAAGGAAAGAGCCAGATTTGAGCTCTTCAGTTCAGCACCCTTTGGGGGAAAGAACCTGCTGTTCCAAGATGCCACTCAGCACCTGCAACTTCTTGAGGAGCAGCTGGAGATTGCCTATGTCCTTGGTCTGGATTATGTCGCTCTCCTAAAGGGACTAGGCCATGAAGGTGAGAACCCTTCCAGAGGACTGTGGCTAAGGAAAGGGTAGAAAAAGTTCTCCTTCCATGTTATCCCTCCCTGCCAGGCACAAATGCATAGGTCTAAACATCCCCTTGACAAATAACAGATTGGTGCACTGATAACATGGTCTCGTTGTGCTCCTTCCTGCCATTTCAGGGAGCTCTTTGGACAACAGTGTTGTGCGCTGGTGCTGCATCAGTGATGCTGAGCTTCGCAAATGTGAGGAGTGGGCACTGAGCATCAAATCCGACCCATTAGTCTGTGTCCAAGCAACTTCCATGACCAAATGCATTGAAATGATCAAGGTAGGAGATTCCCTCTGGTCAGGGTGTAAGACTGCACATGGTGTGCAGGTCCTTGTCTGAACTAAAGAAGAGGAAAAACAGCTTGAGGAGTAAGTGGGAATGAGAAGGAATTTATGCAGGGGAATTTCCAGTCGGTGGAGAAGTACAGCTGCTTGGATACACAATTCATGCAAATCCTGGTTTTGTTATTTTCTATAATGCTGCTGGCAGAGTAGTGAGGCTGATGCGGTCACCCTGGACGCAACACACATCTACATTGCAGGGAGGTGTGGACTGGTGCCTGTAGCTGCAGAATGCTATGGTAAGTTCTCATGTAACCTTATCAAGAAGAGAGGGAATCAAAAAAGTTCTATTAAGAATATAGTTAAATGTCCACAGTTTGTGATGTTTTGTGATGGAAGCAGGAGTCAATATATATGTCCAAATACTCTTGCCAGCTCTTCCCCTAAGTGGGTCTAGCATTTGATCTGTTTATGGTGTCCCTTCTGTAAAAGGGGCAGAGATGCTGACATGGCTGAAGAGGATCACAAGGGTTTTTAAGGAACGCTGCCATGTAAAAGGAATGACATGAGTGGCAAGATCCTTAATGTTTGTTTATCCCTCCAGGGGGAGATTGTGCCCCAGCTGCTGAGAGCATGGAGAAAACAGGGAAACTAATTCATCTTAAGCACAAAGGTAACAGAATAACTTTGAGAGGGCTAAAGGTCTGGATTTTCCTGAGATTTCTCTAGTTTATGGAGGAATGTGTTTGCATGTTGGTTTGGAAAAGAATTTTCTGTGCAAGGAAAGCTTTGTGGCTAAGCAAAGAATGCAGGTCCTGTACTTTTAACTGAAGATACTGTGACAAGATGAGGGAGGGAGGAGGGGGATTGTACCTGTCTGGAATACTTAATTGCCATGGTATAACTGGTTGTTGTCACTGTTTTGCAGCACTACCACCCGTTTATGCTGTTGCCCTAGCAAAGAAAAGTGCCAAACAGATTCACATCCATAACCTTAGGGGTAGGCGATCCTGCCACAGTCACCTGTATAGTCCTGGAGGATGGTTACTTCTGTCCAGACATACAGTGGGAGCTCAGGAGAATGACACCAAGAACTGTGATATCATCTCTGGTAAGGGCTGCCCTGGCTTATCTGTTAACTTGACCATGAAAATCTGAAGTCCTAAATTTGGAGTAAAATAGAGGTGGGGCCATGAGGATTTGACCAGCAACTGGTGACTACAGTCTCAGAGGGTGTTGAAGAAGCTTTTCCTCATATCTGACTATGTGTCACACTATTTAGCCCTTCTCTTGCTAGCTATTAGGATGGAATTCCATTCCTGTCTTTTTCCATGTATGAAGAGGCTTTGGAATGTCTTGCCTTAAACTCACCTCAGTTTTCTTTACTCAGCCTATCAGAATTACTTTTGGAAGGGCTGCATGCCAGGGGCAGATGGAAACCTGTGCAAGGTGTGCATTGGAGACGGTGAGGTGGAAGGAGCTCGAGTGTCCAGCAGATGTGCTGCAAGTCACAACGAACGTTACTATGGCAATATGGGAGCACTCAGGTGAGCTTTCTGTGAGAGTCAGAAATGCAGAACAATAGCCAGAATTGGCTTATTATTTTGCTGGTGGTTTTCCTGAAAAGGTTTTTTTTCCCCCTTTTTGTTAAGTATCTGGCTGTATAAACTTTTGCTACTGTGTATTTTGTTTTGGTTGCAGTTGCTATGGGATGTTCAGCTGATTGATGATTTAAAATAGTCATGAAACCATTTCCAGAGCAAGGCAATGCTTCCAAACATGTAAGGCTTAGAGCATTGTTACTGACTCATTAGAGGGAAGGGCTGAAAGACACTTAGAAGATCAGAGAGGAGAGGTGATGTGGTAAGAAGCAGTGTAGGATACAGCAGATAATGAAATAGAGTGGAGATATAAAAAAATGAATAGTTGCAGATTGAGACAGAGAAGACTATTAAAGGTGAAAACACTCTTATGAAATGTATATAATGCATTTAGTTGAATTCCCTTCTCTTTCCTGCCTAGGCATGGGTGAAGGTGCACATTGTGCCACAGCTTTGACTTAGGAGCAGCTGTAAGGGATGAAAAGGATTGTCTTAGCAAATCTCTATACTGAGATCACTAATGTGCTCCATGTAACAACCAAGTGATTAGAGATGGGAGGGATACTTCCAGCTACTCCTGTTTTAGCCTCAGATGACTGTCCAAATGCCAGTCATCACGTAGTCCTGTCTTTGATCACTTCTTGTTTTTTCCTTGCACTAGGTGCCTAGTTGGCAATCCCAGTGGAAGAAGCTTTGGAGATGTAGCTTTCCTGGAACACTCTAACCTGCTCCAGAACATAGAGGGTGAGATGCAGATACTCTCTTTTCCTTTAAGAATGTTCATTATTGTCAGCTACTTTCCACAAATTGACCATTGCTTGTGAGGATCAGCCTTTATGGGTTTAATCTAGGTCCATGAAAACCCACAGGAAATCATGCAGCAATGAGCAGTTTGTCTGGGGAAGCAAAGGACATGCAGGCTGAATTGCTTTGTTTCCAGAAAGGGATCTGGTTACAAATGAAAATGAGACATGATATGGTGTTCATATGCCTTGATGTTACTCTAGTTTTAGTTGATAGGTACAGCTGGAGCTCACTGACCCATTTTCTCAGTGGAAACACTACCCTGGTCTTTACGCATTCCTAAGAAATGACCACATAGCACACTGCATTTGTTTTGAACACACTAACTAAACTTCTTCCTCTCAATTTTTAACATTTTGCATGAGATTCACTCTCTCTTCTGCTTTAATTTTCAAAAGGGTTTCCCTTCCCTTTATTTTCTTTTCAGATCTGGACAGCTCTGGTTGGGCAAAAGGTTTTACCCCTCTTGACTTTGAGCTCTTGTGCCCGGACGGAACGCGCGCTGCAGTCACAGAATGGGCAGGCTGTAACCTTGGCCCCATTCCCCCCAGCACAGTCATGACTCGACCAGTCACTGTCACTAAAATCTATGACTTTCTAAAGAAATCCCAGGTATGACAGGTAACAGGGAAAAGCTTGGCATGTTACCATTTGTGATGTGCAAGTGCTGAAAATCCTTTCAAGATTAAAAGCTTTATATACTACACGCATAAAAGTGCTTTCAGATCCAATACTAAAGAATTAAAAATGTGTGTAGGAGATTGAGAAAATAATAATTTGTATGAATATGGACAGTGATAGGTAAAAGTGGAACGTTTTTTCTGCTAGATCTTGCTATGAAATTGAGGGTCACCAGCCTAACCTTGCTGTTAATGATCCAAGCTATGAAACTTTTATTTATTTTCTGTTCAGGAATCTCTGGAAAGCAAATTGGATTCTGAATTCCAACTCTTTCAGTCGTGGAAGTACGGTGAAAGTGATCTGCTTTTCAAGGACGCTACTCAGTACCTTGTTCATGCAAGTCACCTGAGCTATCAGGAAATCCTTGGAGTGTCTTTCGTTCAACTGGCAGAATCAGTGTTTAATTGCACACCCGCAGGTAAAGTCAAGTTCTTAATTCTGAGTTAGAGAGAAATGCAGCAGGCAGCCTCTGTGCACAGCTATTGCCCTTTTGTTTAGATTGCATGGAGAAGTATGTTCTACCTAATCCTGCTAGGCAAATTTCCAAGGAGTCCTGTGTTTGGAGCTCCGTTAGAGCCTCTTACAACTCCTATCCCAAGGCACTGAAAGTGGAGTTCTGCAGGAACAGACTGACCAATACCTTTTAGAGCAAATTTGAAGTTATTGAAATAGGACTGTTTTACTCACACTCTGAATTTTTTCCCTTCAATTCCAAAGATCAGTTCTGGCAAAAGGGAATATAATGTTCACTTGTATATGCCAAACATGGGCAAAAGATAAGAATTTTTAAATTTAATTCTTGAATTAAACTCAAAATAAGTGAAATAATTTCCTTTTTAAAAAGACCAACCTTTACAATGTTCTAGAGAACTCAAGATCAAAATCTTTAGAAACTTATCTCTTAAGGTGGATTTTTCCACTGAATATCATATGAAGTGTGTATTTAGCTGTCAGCAAAACTGGCACTGCCTTATGAGCCAGGGCCAGGCTGTTTTGGGATCTGAAAATCAAAGTAAATGAAGATTACACAAGAAGTTAGATTTCTGTGAGACTAAGTTGTTAACTGCAATTCAAAAGGGGAATTTTTCCTCTATTCTGCTGCTTTAATGAATAGTATCTGAAGAATTTATTACCTTTAAACATGATAGCATCTTTAAGTTTATACTTTCTTATGATTTGTAGGCATCTTGGACTTCTGCAAACAGGATATCTGTGCATCCAACTGACAGCTGATAGAGAGGCTTTGCAGGGCACATTCATCATTATTGTTGTTGAAAACAAGGGAAATGTGCAAGTCCATCCTATTCAAAGCAATCAGCAAGGAAACAGTCATCTCTAGAAATGTATGCTGAATACCCTCTTGTCTTTTTTTTTTCAGCAGATTTTATGTTTATGATAATGTAATAGTACTCATATGTCACCCCTTTCTGTTTTGGAGCACGGCAGCATGGAGAACAGCACAACCGAGAGCACAGAACTAGGATCAGCATTTTTGTGGAAATAGCAGGGCCAATACCATGGACTAAAATACAAGACTGTCATGAGTGGCACAGGTTAGTTGGTAGCATTTTGTCTTGCTTGTCTCATAAACAGTTGCCATGCAAAAAACCCCAAACAACCCAATCAGCTGACATTTTGGTAGCTGCAGCATTGTCCTCCTGTATCTGTGATTGTGGCTGCAGCCAGACAGTCCCTGCTGAATGCACATACGTATTTGTATTTTTAACCAAGGATTTTTACTAGTAAGTCAAAACTTTTTTTTCTCACAAATAAGTGTATTAAGGCATTTAATAGTCAGCCAAACCGGATGCATGCAGCCTTAAGGTGAAGAAAAGCAATGGATATTCATCCTTGTCAAGTCCTCCAACCATTATAGTACTTAGACACTTTGAATTTAAGACTCTGTGAAATGTTAAAATGTTATCAATTAAACAGCATAAGTTTTACAAGAACAAACTGCTTGAACGTGACATGAAGCCTTTTGAACAAAAATCATCTGTTCATCATCTGTATCACGTATTTGTTTTGCCTGCTAGTGGGTAAAGATTTAGAGTGGATAGCTGTACACAGGAAGGTCTCATTTCAGATGGTTAGAATGTTATTACCTACTGCTCCCAGGCATCCTGAACCAGGCAAGGTTAAAATTTTTAATTAACAAAAATATTTTAAAAATCCTTCACTCAAAATTTTCCAGACCTTGCTATGTATGTTGCAGTCATATAAACCTCAGCTAGCAATAAGTGAGATGCAAACAGTGGAGATGGGACACTTGCACTAAAGCCAATGTGCCATACAAAGGAAAAAGCCACAGCCTTTCACCAAGACCAGTGAGGCAGCAGTACTTGATTGTAAAATATGCTGCTACAAATACCTGGTTTTAAAGAGTTTACTCCCTGCCTAGCTTGTGTTTACTGTTGTGTGACTTACAGTCACACCTTTCTTCCCCCTTTTCACTTCCTTGGGAAGAAAAACTTTGCAGTCTGACCACTAGCAGGGGCTTTGGATTCAGTGCATCTGAGCTGTTTTCCATCTCATTTGTCCCATTGTTTGACACTGACTCCTCAAACAGCAGAGAGGACAAAGTCCAAACTGCTTCATCTTTCTGAGAAAGGGGAGAGCTACATGCTAATAAAGCAAGTCCCAGTATGGTGACAGAGCCAAATCCTCACACACTGCTGCAGCCACTGAGCTGTAGCCCTGAAGAGAACAGGATGCTTGTTTAGGCCTCTGAGGTATTCCGTGCCTTTCTTTCCTGGAGCTTCTATGCCATCTGCGGGGCCTGTGCAACACTGCACTTTGCAAAAGGGAGTTCTGACAACATGGTGAAGAAATGCATCTGGCAGCTTGGCTTTGCCAAGAGCAGCATGCAGCTGATCAGTGATAAATTCAAAATCTGGGTTGTACACAAGATTTTATGGGTTGGGAGGGCAGGGATGTTTTTTCTGACACAGACATCACAAATGCTTACTAGGCCTTGCTGATGATCCCGTGCTCCAGCTTTGATTCACAAACATCAGTGTGATGCCTTGCACAGCCTGTGGTACGTGAACTACTGGCCACCTTCAGCCCTGAATCTCAGCTCTGAGCCGAGCAGGAACTGTCTATGCTTTCTGTGCTCTCTGGCTCCTATCTACTCTGCTGTTTGAAGAGAGGGATGCTGCCTCAATGCTTATGAAGAGGAGCTAAGATCATGCTTAAAGTCCCCCAGCTCAGGGTGAAGGAACACCAGAACTGCTGCTCTGTGCCTCAACAACAGCACACCCTGTTACTTAACAGTGTTAATCTCTTTGGAGATTTGATCTTCCCCCATGTTTGTAAGACATAATGCATATTTACCCATACAAACCTAAAGGCCTTAAAAAATGGAAAGGTTCTCAGAAAAATTTATTTCCATAAATTAAAAACACACACAAAAGAAATAGTAAAATTTTAGATTCACACAATATTGAACAGAAACAAAATGCCAAGAGCATGATGGAGGCTAATGGCACAAGTGTACAAATTCTCATTGAGCTATTTGTTAACTTGAGAGCATCATACAGACTTTTAATCCACAGTCACCATCCATATTCTAGAAAAGCACCTGGAACATAATATACCAAAGGCCCACCTGAAATAAAATACAATGAATGAGAACTGCTTGCAGGAAATCATATCCAGCAAGCATCGGAACATGGTATGCAGCCACAAGCCAGCCAGGCAAATGCTGTACATTAAGGAGCCTTAGCTGCTCCAGTCATAGCATGATGAAAATAACATGATTTTTTCTTCTTTTTTAAAAATGATCTTCCTATCTCTGATAATCAGCAAATTTAGTGAAGAGCTGCCTGGCTTTGCATAACTTACTACTAAGAGACAAGACATGGCAAAAGTTTTGCAATCCTTCTCAAGCTGTTCTAGTCGTCATTCCGTGAGCAAGATGTACAATGTCTTTCCATAGTGATACAAAAAAAATCCCCACTGGAGTGGGTTCACTTGATGAAAAGGCAAATATACATATCCTTCCACTAGGGATGTGTGCAAGACCTCAAAAGATGAATCCTCTATACCTTTTTCCTTCAATTATCTGTGACAGAAGCAGCTCAAAATGGCAAATGCCCAGCTTTTGCACAGTCATCACTCCCAGTGTACAAGGAGCAGCCACAAGGAACAGGGCTGTTCCATGAATGCTGTAAACAGGAACCAAGGTGGGAAAGGAAAAAAGTGCGCAAGCAGGACTGACACCTGTATGCTGGAGAGGGGAAGAGATGCTTGATCTCCACTAGCTTACATCATCATACAAACACTAAACCAAAAAAGAATAATGCTCTATATTTGGGTTTCCACAAACTAAGGTCTGGGACAAACTAGGTAACTGCAACATCATTTTGTAACTCCTCCAATTACTGTAAACCAAAGAGAATTGAGTGTTTTCCTTGCTCTGCTCTTTCTGCTGTAGCTTGTAGGAAACAAGTTAAAAAATGTTATTTCAATGCAATTAGAAACAAGAGAGAGCAGGGAAGCAGATTAAAAAACCCCACCCAAAACAAAAACAAACAAAAAACCCACAACATAACCCAAAGGAAAAAACTCAACACATCCCATGTTTTGAAGCACATTAGAGGTCTCACCTTTTCCTGGACCCAAGTTTCTTCCCCCACCCCCCATCTTTATTTCCTTTAAAGCCCCAGTAAGGTTACAGCTTAATTGTGTCACAGCACTAGAAGCTCCCATATTAATAGAAGGTGAATGAATGCTCTGTAACAATCCCATTCTATAGCATAAATCCATAAAAATATATCTCTCACTCTTGCTACCACTTCCAATTAGTCAATAATTGGGCTAATAAACCAGTATAGGGGAAGTTTCAAACATTTTTTAGGAGGCAGTTGACCTTTGTTTTTTAGGGATTTCTTTTTACAAAAATAAAGAGGATCAATTAGAATGTTCTACAGCAGCCCAATAGGTTAACCAGAAAAATAGTATGTCAATATGTTCAAAGTTTCCTTGCCATGATATTTTACCCTCAAACTCCAAACACTACTACTCTAAGTGTGCACTCTTCTCTTTCCTTCAGTCTTCCTGATTAAAGATAATTAGCCTTCAAAACAAGAATGTAAACTTTTAGAAATTCCAGCACATAGGCTGGGAGCAAAACAAATCCAGATTACATTTCTTTCAAGACTCAGGCACACACAGTGTAATCTTCTTCCATTTCTTTACTTTCAAAGCTCTGAAATTCAACACATTGCTTGTTAATTTTTAGTTTTCTGTTTGGTCAGTAACAGAAGTCGTAGAGCGACAGAAGATAATGATGGTATTTTCAGTCCTGCATTTATTGGGACTTTTAAAAAAATACCCACCCACTAGATATCTGCTCAATTTGAAGGTAAATAGAAACTCCGTTATATGGGTAGGTAAATAAGAAAGTGCAAGTTCAAGTGACAAGTGAAAGAAAGAACTGACTAATTAAATTTGAGCATCCCAGCAACGACAGCTTTGCCTGAATAACTTCTCTAGGCACTAAAGGACAGAAAAAGTTCAGGTAACTGAACTGCAGCTAGCATTGGAATTATGTTTCAAGTAAGTTTAACAGAAGTTATGCCAGAAGGGAGCTCTCTTCCTTCAAAAGGTTGAGCTGAGAAACAGCCCAGTGCTGCATCAGATAATTATATATGGCCTTACATAATGAAAACAAAGTCCACATACTCGGGGGCTCTTTGTACAACACTGGCTATTATGTACAACAGGGCTGTACACAGAATATCTAATTATGAGCTACAGGAATTGTAAATCTAAAATGGTAAAACACCCCTCAAGATGGAAACAATTGTTTTCTTGTTGACATTAAAATCAAGGTAATATTACTGGAATTAAAATAATTTTAAAACAAGTCTCAAAGATTTTGCTGGTGTTCCCTGCATGCAGCAGCTCAGCTCAGTTAAAAATCTCTGCTTATGTATTCTGCAGCTTAACATCCTCATGGACTAATTAGCTTTTTCTCTGGAGAAGAGGTTGGCATCAGCCAAGTAAGTAAAAAATCTACAATTTGGGAAAAAAATAGTGCTGGGCACCATTTTTCCTTAAAACATTACTTTTTTTAAGTTGAATCATGTTAAAAGGTGTCCTCATGCACCAAATAAAGAAACATATACAAAGTGCAAGTTATTTAAAGTTTAGTTATGTGAGGCTTCTGCTGCCTGGAGCCAGGAAGGGCAAAGAAACTTAGAAGGAACCTTCTAAGTTAACAGAAGGAAGAAATAATTGAATGCAAACCTAGACAGCTACTTCTAATTATTAAAGGGTTAGTGGTATATCAAGAATGTGTTTGCTAGAATTCTTTATCAAACACCATATCTCTTTTGTCAGCTTGTTTAAAATAGCCATTACAGTAACAACAGCAGACTCAAATGTGCAAATGATCTGGAGTACAGAGTTCTAGCATCACTGAAGGTGCACTACTTCCTCCTTTACACTCCTACTCTACCCCCAAAAGGTATTTAAACATAATTAATTAAATATAAGCAGTAATTTCCAGAGGTTAAGGAAAGAAGGGTAAATTTCATGTGGCTGTGTTATGCTCAGACAGGGACTTAAAAGAATCCTTCCAATAGCATTTAAAAAAATAAAAAATAAAATAGCACCTTAGAGGGTCACAGCCAAAAACTGATTATCAGATGTTAGAAGAGAGTGGTAATGTATGAAGAAGTCAGTAGATTTCTCCCAAGAGGAAAATACTAAAGAAGCTGACTGGACCATTTCCAGCTAAGTGGCTCCCTCAGATGCCGGAGGCCTGCTCCTGCTCAACCTCCTCTGCAAAAAAGGCTTCAAGGTCCATTAGCTTCTGACTCAGAAGAACATCTAACTCTGCACTCTGCAGTGCAGCTCTTTTTGCTCGGGTGAAACTACCCACTGCTTTGATTTTGCCTCGTGTCTTCCTTTTCCGGGGAAGAGTAAAGTCCTGAAACTCTAGAATCCGCTTTCTCTTTTGCTGGCTGACAGAGATCAGGTGTCCATTTTTCTCCTTGGGCTCCTCAAAGATTGTTTCCAAGCTCCTGGTAAAAGCAAGAACAGAACTCACGAATACTCAAGCAGCCAGCAGACACCTTAGGTGGACAGAGAGATTGGAGCATTTCATAACCCAAGTAAACGCACTTCTAACTTGTACATTTTTACAGCCCCTCCACACCTCTTGTAATGTATGTTGTCTACAGCTTACACCTCCTACAACTGCACATTACCGCCAGCTAAGTCATTATTGCTGCACAGACATTTGGGTAGAATCTCTTTGTGTTTTAGTTCAAAAGCACAATTAGAGAATCTTGATTTTATAGAATAAATAGGTTTGAACATTTGATGACAGGCAGTTATTGTTAGTATTTTAAAGAAGCTCTAATTCCCTTTGAATTTTGAAAAAGTAAGTACTGTACTTTGATAGAGACTGGAATGAATGGGTAGATGAAAAAAAATATAAAAATCCATACTTAACCAGCTGCAAATTCTTAGTTCACATTGTATTTCACTGCTTTCCATACAAATAGTAAAAGATACTATTTTCGAGTTAACCTTCTCTACCAGTTTAAACTAGAGCAATTTAAAAAATATATCTCCCTCTTAGCTTTCAGACACCTTTCACCTCCTCTCTCTCTGTCTCTCTCTCTCCCCAATTAATTTACATTTATCTTCAGTTTTCTTATTAGGAAAGCAGAACCAACCTGGCTGGAGGAGGGGACTTATAGTTCTTGTTTGTGTAAATTTCTTCTAAACTAAATTCTTTCTTCTTAAGCCTGAAAAAGTAATATAAATCAATCAAGAAAGAAGCATTTCAAAACCACCTCTCTTCATAGCAAGCAGATTTAGGAGAAACAAGTACAGTTTGCATTCTATGCCTAAATGCTAACTAATTATGCTTTAACTAATTAAGGACAAGGAAGAATGAAAAATGAGCTCATTAAGTACACAATTTCATACAGTCTTTTTATAAGGTCTGGCTTAAGACTTGCCCTTTCTGCAGAGGTCAATATTCCTTCTAGCATTCTATGATGCTTTGAAATGATGCTCAAAAGAAGGGGAAATCCCTTCACAGGTCACTTTTTTGTGAAAGCTAAGAAAAGTCTTGCACAGATTAACACTTCATCTCTTGAGACTGATTTTAGTTATTGACAATTACCAAGCTGAAATCTGAAGAAATGCATTCTTTTGTCAAAGCTGGTATTTGTGTTTAAGACAGAAGTGAACAAAATACTAGAGGACTGGTTGGAAAACTTTATCAAGCTCTGGCACTGTAATTACCCCCACTTTCAATGAACTAATGCTCCCCTAAGATCATATACCCCAAAGAGAGAAAGAACTGTGAAAAACTCCAACATAATTTGCATCAACAGAACTTCCTAATAGATCACTTCATCTCACTGTACACTGTAAGATGAATGATTTTCACTATATGTTAATCAGTACAAACTTCTTCCTTCTTTAGAAAAATGATTCCATTGTAGCTTGCTTTTTCACATCTTGCCTAAACTCCAGTCAATAGTTTTGATCCAGTTGATAGAGCTGTGTCAATCATTTCTTATAAAGGAAGTAAACATCAGATGTCACTCAGCTCTATAAAACAGCAGTGGTAAGAGAAGCATTTATTGAGATGATTATACTGATATGCTATGAGTCCCTTTCAGAGATACTGCTCACCTTTTTGGTTTGGGTAGTCCCATTGGAGTAAGGTTAGGGTCTGGCTTAGGAACAGTTTTCCTGATTCGGATCTGTGAGACTTTCTTTGGCCTCTTTTCTGGCTCAGTCTTAAGAAGGAAAAGTTAAAATGAAGGAAATTACAACCACGCTAGTCAAAAGGATTCCCTTTTATGCTGAATATACATTATTTATAGAATAAACATTCCTTTCTGGTTTGCCACCTTCTTTCTGCTTGAATCAAAGAAAGCAGCAGCACAGATTAGGACCTGCAGCCTGTTTTCTCTCATGTGTAACAGTTACTGGATAATATTCAGCAGCAGCAGCTTCAGGTTCTGGAGAACCAAGAGTCTGAGAGATCTAAAATATAAAATGAACTTACTTTTTTCAGTTCTGTGTCATCTTGGGATCTCAGACAGGCTGGAACGGAAGCATCTGCTTCATCGAGGGCACGGACCTGGAGTTCAGATGCTGCAAGCCGGCGGGGAGAGGGCAGGCATTCTGGAAGTGCATGAGGCTTTGGTAACGGAAGAGGGAAGGAAGTTTCCAGACTGTAAGAGAGGAAGAAGGGAACACATGTAGATTAATACCCAACTGATAATGCAACAGCATTCCATGTTCTCAGGTGATGTTCCTAAATTGCAATATGGGCACAAAAAGCCAACACAGTTCACAGAAATAGCGCAAGTGAACTCTGGTACACACATACAACCAAAAACTGCTGCAGCCCTCATTGATACTGACACCAGCTAAATTGCCAGAGTATTTGAACATGTAATTTTAAACCCACTCTTTTCATACAGCTGAATGATTTACAGCTCTATTTATCAACTACTGATAGAAAGGGATTAGTCCTCCTTTTCTCCCAGAAAATTTCTTTGACACAACTATTAATCATACTTTTTGTTTACAGATAAAATACACCCTTTATATCTGCCATCCCTACACTGAAAAAGAATAGAAGGAAGTTTCAGCACCTAATATCCAGTCACTCAGGCAGAAAGGACATACATCCAAGTAAGGAATCAAACTTCTATAGTTTCACATACTCATTTCATAAGAAGTGGCACAACATGGTTGAAAGTAACAGAACTGTTCTGTGCAATGATCTGTGTGGTGTTTGCATTAATGCCTCTCCACTCTCCTCCATTACATCACCCAGTCAGCTTACTTCACCAACTTTTAAATCAGAAAACTGTTTTGGAGTGAACTGCCAAAAGCTGAAAGCCAAAATGACACAAGCAATGGCTTTCTGAGAAAGCTTATGATCCCACTACTCAATAAATATCAGCATCCAAGAGACTCACCGTATCTCATGGCCTGCAGTCTGTAGTGCTTCCATACTCTGTACAGGTAAGTGTGGTAACATGGCATAGCTGGGTCAAAAGAAGAATGAAAAAAACCAAAACAAGACAGACAGAAATTAGGTCTACATTATAAAAAGATGACGGAAAAATTATTTGTATAAACTGGACTGTAAGACAAGAGATGCTCATATCACGAATGAGAATGAAAGACTAGAATGATACAAAAGTAAGCCACATCTACCATTTGGGCCACTAAATTTCATTGTTAGAGAAATTGTCTGACTTTCACTTAAAAATGGTAGCAATGATAAAAGGAAATAAAGGTACAGAAAAAGAGTGAGACAGGAACATTGAAAGTCATAATTATTCCTATGTAATTATTCAATCTTTAGTCTGAAAGTTGTAATTCTTTCTATGAAAGTCTATATTCCTTATTCAAAATCCCCAGTTTTTAAAATTAAAGTAACCAAAAACCTTGAAGGGTTTGGCTACTTAAGAAAAAAGGGCATAATGGCAACAGTAACAGGTGAAAGGCAGTATTTCCACAGATTAACTCCCTGTTGTCTCTAACTCCCACAGCCTTGAATACTCAATCGATTGGAATAACCAAAGGCCTTTCCATAAGAGTTGGCAATTACCAGAATTCTATGGCATAAAAGTCAGCATAGCAGCTCTAAGTCCTTTGATATTAAGCTTTACTTTTGTGCCCATACTATTAACAGCAGGAAATCACGTGGGACAGCTTTTATAACATTAAACAGCAAATCTTGTACTTTCTGTTCTCTCAAACCAACAGTGAAATGCACTTCACTGTTCTAACGCAAAGATGTTACAGCCAGACTGGAATTCTACAAGGGAAATGAAAACCAACCATGCTGGAAGCACAGGGAAGTCCAGCTATATATAGGGAGGTCAGAAAGACCCACTTTTTGTGTTGTCACTTATCTCAGAACTGTAACATTTTGTTTCTCTCAACATTCCACTCACGATTCCAGTGTTACTGAAACCTGTATCAATAGTGCAGCAGAGCCCTCCCTGTTAGACACAGCTTAGTGTTTTATGCAATAATAATACAAAATTACAAGGAGAGAAGAAAACCACTTTAGAAATTTTTAATCTAAATAAGCATTAATCAGAAAAAAGACTTCACTGAAAGAATGCTTTATTATTGACAGTGGAAGTGACAGAAGATTATTTTTAGGTAGAACTACCTTAGTTCCTATTAAGAACACTAATTATGAATGAAATAATATAAAGAGAACAAATCTTTTCCAGAAGAAAATGGCCTGCAGGGAATTTTTTTATTTTTCTGATTTTTAACTATCTTAAAACAGGCAAAGATTTCTGTCATACTGGGAGCTGAAAATGCTTTTATACTGCACCAAACATACCTCTTGTATTTACATACCACACATTTATTTCATAAGTGGGTTTTTTTGAGTATACCCAAATTTAAGAGAGATTTACTGAATTATCCTTTTATCACTGTTCCTGTTAATAACTTTTAAAAAAGAATTATTAATTCATGAGAACAGGCTATCAATCTTCAGCAAAATGGAATCTAAAAAGGTGTTAAATACTTAAAATGTTAGGTCTTGTTCTTTATATTGTTTTATAGCCAAACCTTTAATATTTATTTTTGCTTAACTGATTTAGAAATACAATTTATTTGTTGCAGTTCTTTAAATTTCTGCAAATATTCTTTTCAAGTCACTGCATGCTACCATAACTTCAATTTAAAGAAAGTCTGAGCGGGGCAGTAGAATTAAGGCTGCCTCACACACAAAGTTGTAGGCTATTTTAGAAAAAAACCAAACTGAGTTTTAGACTACTTTAACTCTGGGTTATTTTTCACTTGAAGTGAAAAGGTTTGATTTGAATACTCTCCCTTTAGGAAAAAGATCATGCATAGCAAAGCATGCAGTTTTCCAATTACCCTTTATGTCAGGAGTTAAATTCTCTTACACATTAGCTAACTGGATATGCTTTCCCAAGCTGCCAAGGAGCCTGTAGACTTAAGGATGAGGAAAACCAAAAAAACCCTCTGATCTCCTAATCCAAGGATAACATGTCTCAGCAATACAAACCACTAAATTCATTTCATACACAGAATTAATTTTAAAAAGGTGTGTGTTTGGTCTTTAACAATATGTTATTTTTAAGTTTAGTGCTCAAACTGGTGCTCAAACATACTTTACTGGTCTGATCACTTCCAGAGTATGGAATGAAAATGGAAGCAGGTCCTATGGAATGTGCTGAAAGTTGTTTCTATGCCATTATTCAACCTAATTCTTTTAGTGCAGACAACTCCCAGAATGGAGCAGCACTCTGATAAGATCACTCACACTTTTGGTAGAGATTAGAATTTATACTAACAAGTGATAAACTTTTAGGTAAGTTACCCATTCATACAAAGCAAAGTGCAGCATTAGTTATCTGACAAGATTTTTGGTTACACTTATGTCGAGCTATGACATAAGCCAAATTCAACAGTTCTCTACAGATTGTTTTGATTAGTAAGGCAATTAATCAAATGGACTTTACTACAGTGCTCATGAGCACTCTGTCCAGGAATCGCAAGGCGATGAAATCAGGGACTGAACTGCCCTATGTTACTGAAGGGGTAAAGGGCAAAATGTTTGCTCAAGGGCATGCAAAAATCCTCTAACAGAGTTAGGAACTTCTTCTTTCATTCTGTTTATTAGTAAAATGATCTTAAATGCTGATAACAAAGTTAAATACACAAAGCAGATTTCAGTCCTCTTCCCACTCATAACAGATTGACACGCACAGAAAAATTCATTACCAATGTTAACTGGAACTACATTTGCTTGTGCCAACATCATATTGGGCACACATATGAAAAGCCACAGTATGCATAAAGAGGTTTCAATTAACATGAATGGACATAGAATACAATTAAAAATGTAACTGAATGCCACCCCCTCCCTTATGATTCTTCCTAACCTGATATTCAGCATTTTACAGTGGTTCCAAGGGGCACTTGTGACTCAGACCTCTGAAAAAAAACTTTCCTACCTCAGAAATCCAGTTCCTCTGCAGTCACTCTGAATAGACCTAATGAAGTAGCTCACCTTTTGCATTAAATACTCTGATGCATGGTGTGTATATTTTGCAAGGGAGAAGAAAATAGAGTTAGCCATTCTGCCAAAACAGGATAGTATTACAGAAGTGAAGGCAAGAATATTTAAATTCAGCTAACAGACTGTTCTGTAAGAAAGAATCTTCCATGTTGAGCCATTCCTGAAGCAGAATGTGTCGATTTGGAACAAGGGAAGCTGACCCTCCAATGCAAGCTGCCATTACCCTCTCCCTCCCAAAAAGGAGCAAGTATATACCCTGTACATGTTTAATCTCAGAAATAAATTGATGGGTTTTACCTGTTCTCGATGCCCACACTTGGCTGCCACTTGCAGTGATTGGAATGGAGAGGAGTGATTTCGGAAGGACGGGCAGAAGGACCATGCTGACTCCATATGGATAGTACCCTGCCCAGTGAGTATGGCAATGAGGAGACGAGGTCATCAGATACAGAACTTGGATACCTTTCCCCTTTCAAACCCTGTGCGAATTGGGATATAAATAGTCTCTGGATGGTAGGAATATGACTGGTTAAATTTCTTCTTCTTGTCCAAATCCTGTAACATCCAGGGGAAGAAAGTGCTAACACTGTGTGAAGGCCAAGCGTGGAACAACCTCCTCTTCTTCCAGGTACAGCATTTCTTTCAGGATCAGGATGCACAGCAACAGTCCTTGGGGTTGTTACGGAGTGAGAGGAATGAAGGTCATTATTTAGACTGGAATCTTCCTTTAAAACTATTGCATCTGAACAGCTCTGAGATAGGAGAAAAGACAAAGTCCACTTTGAAGCTGGTGCTGGCATTTCTCTGAAAACTGGTCTGTGATGTACAGAGTGCTGGGATGTAATCCCTCTGAGGTCTGTCACAGGACTGGAGTTCAATTTTACGTGAAAAGAAATTGGGAAAACTGCGGTGTCCAAGAAAGAGGTTGGAGGCTTGTGGCTTAAGTGTGAAAAAACTATTTTGGTAGTTTCTACAGGATAAAGTGCCAAAGGCTGAAAGCTGAACATCTTGGTGCACCAACTGTCAGCCCAGCGTGAGTGTACGTTCCTGTTAATGCAAGAAAAGGCTTCCAGGAGATTCTTAGATCTACGTTGGCTATACCTCTCACCCACTGGAAGAATTTCAGAAGAATATGGCAGAGGTTCTAAGTTACGGATGCTTTTGGCAGGGGCCAGGAGCTTGCTGGCCATTGCAGACAACTTGCTCAACAATGCTGGTTCTTTGGTACATTTTCTAAATTTCAAGCTGTTCAACAAACTGCACCTCTTGGCCCTCTGCCTTGGCATATGCGCAGATCTCATGGCTGTTTCCCTTTCCACTGTTGGTGGTTTACATGGAAAGTACAAAGACTCGACCAGTGTGTTTTCCTGTTTAGGGAATATTTCCAGGGGAATCTCAAAGAAAGGTGAACTTTTAATTCTTTTTCTTACGGTTTTTAGCTGATACAATGTGGGACCTTTTTTGCATGTCCTTCCAGGTTGTATTTTTAATGGAAGAGGTCCTCTTAGTTTATTTGTAATTCCTCTTAATTTATTTGTAGTTCCAAAGGCACCAGGGATTCCATCATACCCTAAATTAAGGTTCAGGTTTTCAATTTCTGAATCCTGAGTCGTCAAAACCTGTGAACTAATAATATCTGTGGTAATCTTTGGCCTTTTAACTTCTTGTAAAGTGCTACATAGTTTACTTTCATTGCCTCTGACAGGAAAAATCTCTGAAGGGCCTCCAAACTTTGAATTTCTAGGTGTCACCAACTCAGCTGAAGAGCTGCATAAGAGTTCAGAACTGTACAACATACTTGGTTGCAGTGTAATTTTTGCTTTCTCCTGATGTTCTAACTTCTGTTCTTGTTGTGCCTTGTCCAGCTGATGTATTTCCATCTTTCCATACTTCTTTTGTTTAAGTACTTGACATTCCTCTATTTGATCAAGTCTCTCTGAACCAAAAACCTTATTTTTCTTGCAAACTGCTTGAGCTGGTACCTTGTCCTGGCCTTCCGTTACCTCCTTTACATTATCTTTGCCCTGTGCATTTAATTTGTAAGGCACACATGCTTCACTGCAAACCACAGAGTTTGGGGATGATTCTTTGCAGCTGTCTGATAGTGTGCTCAGAGGTGGAGAAAATGTGGGTGTTGTATCATACTGCAATTCTGGGGGAGCTTCTGTGTCAGATACAGCTCCAGCTTGACAATCATGCACAGTTTGTGAAAACACACTGGTACGTGTTAAGTTTGGGAGGTTTGTATCATTTTTTCTTTCTGAAAGATTATTTAGGTTGGATCTTGGGATTTCTTCCAAAAACTTCCCATAATTTTCAGTACTGAGGGGAACTATTTTGCTACCAGGTTCTTTAGAATCTTCTAACAAGGCCCGTCGACAATCTTTGAACAACTTTCTTCTGGGGGCTACCTCTTTTCCTATCTTCTCTTCTACACAGGCGTTCTTAAACTTCTTTTCACAGGCAGGACTTTTTGGTGAGCTCACATCCACGTCTTTCACAGTTGGTGTGCTAAGCCCCTTGCCTTCCAGACTTTCTTTGCTATGGGCACAAACTCTTGAGCTTTTGGCACCATTCAGAGAGCCAGTTGCCAATTCACTCCCTGAAGACGGAATCTCAATATTGCTGGATTTTCTCTTAACAGAAATTGTTACAGAAAGAATTTTTGTCATTGAAGAATCTTTGCTGAATTTTCTGTCTGAAGATGAAATATCTCTTTGTGTATTCTCAGGTGACACACACAGCTTTTTTTTCTCAGGCAGAGAGAGGCCAAAGTTCAGAGCTGACAGTGTTTCTGAATCCACCTGAGTCTTATTAGAACTTTCTTGGATGTCAAACTTTTCAGAATGAGATGGACAAATACCCCTTTGAGCATCAGTTTCTTTACCAGGCTCAAAAGTAAACCGTGGACAAGAGTTATTTAAAATAGGATTTATACTCAGGTTTTCTCTGTTTTCTGTATCTGAAAGCACATTTATATTTTCTGGCTTATCTGTATTCTTAAATTTCTCTTCACAGGGAAGATATTTTGGTGAGCTCACATCCATGTCTTTCACAGTTGGCGTGCAAAGCCCCTTGCCTTCCAGATTTTCTTTGCTGTGAGTACAAACCTTTGAGCTTTTGGCACCATTCAGAGAGTCAGCTGCTGATCCATTCTCTGAAGATGGAACATCAATATTGCTGGATTTTCTCTTAACAGAAATTGTTACAGAAAGAATTTTTGTCATTGAAGAATCTTTGCTAAAAACTTCAGCTGAAGATGAATCACGATTATCTCTTTGTGTACTCTCAGGTGACATACACAGCTTTTCTTTCTCAGGCAGAGAGATGTCAGAGTTCAGAGCTGACACAGTTTCTGAATCTGCCTGAGTCTCAATAAAAGATTCTTTTATGTCAAACTTTCCACAATGGAATGGACCAATGTCCCTTTGAGCATCAGTTTCTTTATCAGGCTCAAAAGTTAACTGTGGGCAAGACTTATTCACCATAGGATTTATACTCAGACTTTCTGTGTTTTCTGTTTGTGAAAGCACATTCATATTTTCTGGCTTATATGAGATACTCCCATGAACTGATGAGATGGGCAAGAATTGGGCACTAATTGTGTTTTCCTGGTCCTTCACCGACCACTTCATCTTTGGCAAAGATTGCTGCATTTTGTTTCCTGTAAACACCAGCTCTGCTTTCTCTTTTGCACATTTGATAAGACGAGCATGCTGTGAGCAATGTGGTTTGTCATCAGAAAAGCTTTCTTCAAGAGTTCCTTTATCATCTCTTTCGCATCTGTTCGCATGTTCTTGTAGTCTGATTGTCTTCTCTTCAATTAGATCACTGATGGAGCCCACATATCCTGAAGAGTCTTCATTTTTCACACCAATTAAAGAGTCCAAACCCACTACATTCTCTTGTAGAGCTCCTTCAAACCCGTCTTCTCTTGCAGATTTATGCACTAACAAAGGCAGGTCACCACCTATATTGAGCAGAATCTCTTCTCTGTGATTAGGGCCAGTTTCTTTTTTTTCCACAGAACTACCTGTGGTTTGTAAGCCAGTGTTTGGCTCCTTGGTTAAACTCTGTAAATGCTGCTCACTGCGCAGCACTGGGCCATCAAACTCACTCTGACATGCGTGACACCGATTTTCCAATGGACAAAGGGTCTTTTCTGCTTGGCCAGCATGTTGTGTTGGAATGTTCACATTGTCAGGTGCTGGCCATGTACCACAGGTTGAAGTGCTACATTCAGAGAGATCAGCTGTGAGTGATGGCACTTCTTCCTGCTCACGTGTGCCTAGCTCTCTTTTCCATCGGCCTAACAGAGAGTTGCAAAATCCAAAATTATGAACACAGGTGTTTTTGTTCAAATATCTGACTAATAGCTGCTCAGAAGTCTTATTTCTCTGATTGCCTTCAGGAGCGTTCAGAGAATCCACAGTTCTTGTTTTATCAAATTCATCTGTCTGGGAAGAACATGTGCCGATCTGTTCTTCTGCCTCATCTCTGTCACAAACAATTTTGCTGCATGTTACTTTACAAAAATCAAATGGTTTCACAGCCTCCATATTCTTATTTGAAATCTCATCTCTCACCAAAGTAGCAGGAGACTTCTCTGCAGTATATGTTGAGCAAAACATGGTTTTTCCTGTGGGAATGTAATTTATCCCATGCAGAGCTATACCTCTGTTGCCCCAATCATCTTCACAAGGAAAAGATCCACATGCCAAAGGGACGTGTGCTTCTGGAACAATGATTGCCTCTTTACTATTATAACCTGATGAAGACTCTCCTTCTAAATTATCATTTTCTTCAATCTTATCAACTTCAATATCAAAAGCATGACTGTTCAGGAAAACTTCATCTACACACGTACTCCCTGATAAAATACAGGAAGTACTAGCAGCTGTACACTGGTCTTTTATACTCTGATTATTACAATTCCACGTGTCACGACGTTCGCTTTCTAAATCAGTGACCACTCTCTCCATATTTCCTGCAGAAGACTTTATGTTCTTTTGGGATACTTTACTTGCCGTATTAGGGTTATCAAAAATCCTGGAACTTACTGAACACTTGAATTTGTCTTCATGAAGCAAAACTTCAGCAACTTGTCCCACTGTTGCTCCAGAAGCACCAACTGATTTTCTTCCAGACAGATTATCCCAAGCCTTGTCCCTGCATGAAACTTCATTAGCAGTACAAGGAAGACACTCATTATGATGAGGTTCTCTTAATTTTTTTAAAACAGGAGGTAGAG
The DNA here is from genome assembly GCA_013400975.1 of Atrichornis clamosus. Taxonomy (NCBI): domain Eukaryota; kingdom Metazoa; phylum Chordata; class Aves; order Passeriformes; family Menuridae; genus Atrichornis; species Atrichornis clamosus. The sequence goes on from WBMZ01008297.1 coordinate 84,200, forward strand.
TTACATTTAGTGTATGAAACAAATGTGTTTCTTTCCCGGTGAATAAGCTGTCACTACTATCAGCTTCTGCAGCTCCAACTAACCCACCAGCCAACTCTTCTGACGCTGTATTGCTCTCAGATTCCTTTTCAAGCAGTTGTGCCCTGGGTGAATCTTCCTCTAGCTTGGTACTAAGATCAAGACATCTGTGGTTACTGAGAGGAGAAATTTTATTGGCAGTATTATAAAAGCGTATGTCTCTCTGTCCAGTTCCATGGAAAGCAATGTTGCTTGTTTTCACCAACAAATGATTTTCTTTTATATCATCCTGGCACAGGTCACTGACAGAGAATTGCCACTGATCCTTTTTGAACTTATCACCTTCTGATGGAACTATTTTAAATTTTTCTTTTGAGAACTCCTCAGGAGATGAAGCAACAGAACTAAAAACTGAAGAATGACAATGCTCAGAATTAACACCTTCTTGCGCTTCAGGCCAGCTGCAAATTTCAATGTTATCTCCCACAATTTTTCTCTGGAGTTCAGCAGCCTCTTCAGATTCAGAGCTGTACGATTTTCCTATACTAGCACTTAATTCCCTAGGATCAGTTTTTGCATTAGCTAATCCTTTGTTCCTTACCACTGAGATCTGCTCTCCTGGTAGAGATGTGGAGGTCTGATTTCCTACAAACCCAGTTCCATGATCATAAAGAATGTGATGTTCAGTGTTTTGGGGAAGGTACTTCTGGGGGGTTTCATTGATAATTCCATGAACTGCAGTACTACTATTTTCTAGTGGCGTATTTCCAAAGTCCAGATAACAGATGCTTTTCAGAACGGGACATAAAACTCCAGAACTTTGTGTGGAGAGTGTTCTACAGCTTTCTACTGAGGACAGCCCATGAGGTTCATTTTGTTTAAGTACGGGACCATTAAATAAGCCATGAGCATCATTTTCTTCATCCTGCTGACAAGTCTGGCAATTAGCAAATGATGTATTGAATTCATTAACAGGATTTCGTCTGCGTAACTTTTCTTCTCTAATCTCCAAAATAGATACACCATTCCCCCCTGTTCTCAGTGGCATGGCAGGATGGGCTTTCGACCCACTACAGTCACTTGTTTCTTGTGGATGATCTGTGGCTGCTCCAATGTCCATGACTTTTAAAGGTTCTAAAAAATCTAAGATGCTGGTTTCTGAAACCCCAGCTCTGGCCATGACTGTGTCTACATCTGGGCATTCATTGCTCTCAGGTGGAAGACCTTTACTCACTCTGTCATTCCTGTATCCTGCTTTACTAAATATCCTAGTCCCATCAGCCTTCATACCTTGTACATCTTTAGTGAGCTTTGGCAGAGTTTCAGCTGTCACCTGAACATTTGCTGGGTTTTCCTCTGCATAAGAAAAAAATAAAGCTAATGAGAACCATATACTAAATATAGAAGACATTCAGCTAGCTAAGTACCTTTTGGTGTTGTACACAATACCATGTGCAGTGTTAGTTACCAAAATGTTCTTAAAAGTGAGAATTGATGCTAACAATTCTACTACAAGTCTTTAGAAGAAAAAACAAACTACTTCACCACAAACCTAAGGCAACAAACACAATCCTTTTAATACAGACAATCCCATGAGCAGCAGGCATTCCAAGACCCGTATATTTCAGGTTCCTCTAATACCAAGCTAAGTGAATGCAGGTCCTATAACTTAACATGTAGGAAGCCATGACCAACATTATAATGCTTATTTGTAGTATCAAAACTCAACATCGGTGGGAACTTGATCTGCTCCAGCCTAGAAATATGGCTGAGCATTGAGTGGCCATTTCCATTTCTTCTTCCTTGAAGACATGTCTGACTCATCCATAGGAAAACAAAGCATATCTCATCTGCCCAAGAAATCTGGATTATTAATAAAATTTTTCTGTAAAAATCACAAAGAAGGTACTAAATAAATAAATTAAAAAAATACAGTTACTGTAGAATATCTTCATACTCAAAACTTTACAGGGAGCATATTTGCTCAGGCTTGTGCAGGTCTTTTCCCTATTTTCTAGTAAGGACCAAGACTAGATGGCATTTGTCAGCTAAGTTTAGGTTAAGAAAGCAGGGAGGGAGAAAGAAAATAATTACTAGATGTCGGCAAAGTGACCAAGTACTTGGAGCTAGAAGACTATGGAGGATCACAATGAAATTAAGGATTAGTTTAGTTGTCCTATTCCTTTGGATGCTGTGCTTTTAATTTTATTTTTTAAAACATTCAAAAATACTTTTCCATGTATTTGCTATTACGGCTCTCATACAATCCATCTTTGAAACACAAGAAAAGGTAAAACATCTGCTATTAACAACCCCTTCTGCTTTGGGGTAAATAAGTATTTGAAACAAATAACTAAAATACATCTTATACAGAAAGGGTCGTCAGGTAAATACATACACTGCCAGGAGAAAGTAAAGCTTTAAGTTTTGATATTGTTATAGCTATGCAGAGGAATAATTTCGACTGTAAAACAAAATAAATGAGCCATTCTGCAATCACTCATCATCCCTTTTGAGTCAACAATAAACAACTGAGAGAGAAGCAGGGGCTGGATAGGGATGTACAGCTAATGTATCTACCTGTGTTCCTTACAAATCCTGCAATTTCAGTGCAACAGGTTCTTGAAGACTTTGCCTCTTGTTGGTTTAAGTGAGGGTCCTCCTGAAACAGAAATATCAGTGGAAATGGTTGGATTTTCTGAAATGTGTCATGTCTCAGGGACTACACCTGCTCAGCTGGGTTAGTTCAGAATAAGAAAATCACTTAGAAACCTCTAGACATATCAGTCTGGGACAGAGGCAACCTTGCATTGCAAGTGCTTCACACAAGGACTTGTCACATCCTTTCTTATCCTTTCAACCACCACCACCTCACCATGAAACAAGGAAGCATCCACAAAAATTTGTATTTAGCAGCAATGAAGTCTTGTGATGCAGCAGCTAAAATGTAAGTAAATGGCTTAAAATGCAAACTGTTGAAAATTGGAATGATAAGAGTAATCCAGTCTCCAAGTCTAGGTCACACCCTCAAACCACTGCTGCACATTTCTGGGAAGAGGTGTGCATTTTCTGTTAGAACTTGCCTTCTACCACCCTTGGCTCAGAACCACAAACCCAGGAATGACCTATGTCTTCCAGCAAAACAAATAAACCAAGACCCCACAACCAAACTAATACTGACACACACCCCCACCCCCTGGATGTGTCCAGGGCCAGGCTGAATGGGGCTACGAGCAACCTGGTCTAGTGGAAGGTGTCCCTGCCTATGGCAGAGGGCTGGAACAAGATGATCTTCAGGGTCCTCTTCCAACCCAAACCATTCTATGATTCTATACCAGAAGACATGAAAAAGAACCAGTAAACCCCATGGCCAACCCCACTGCCTAGTGACTCTAACCCTAAACTCAAAATATCATGCAGGGATTCATTTTTGCATTCACTTACTTGTTTTGCCCAACTTTCGCTTAGAGTTAAAGCACAGCACTCAGCGTGATGGTCCTCAGCACATTGTGCCTTTTCATCTTTTTTCTGGTATCTGTCACTAGAACAGTCTGTTTTCCTAAAGTGTCTTTTTTTGGTTTTTTCATCCTCTTCAAGGTCTCTGGCCTGTAGTAATTCTTCAGAAAAGGATTCTGCTGGCCCGTGAGAAATCACCTTGAGCATATCACCCAAATCCTCTGTCTTCTGGCAAAAGTTTTCTACTCCAGAAGTCCATGGACTGTCCCTGTGTGCTAGCACGGGCATTGAGCCATCGGATTGTGCATCTAATCCAAGGCTGGGCCCTGGTACTGCCATGAGTTCCGTGGAGATGCTCTCTGGCAGTCCAGTGTACAGCTCCTCTATCACAGCACTCACAGAAGAATCAAGGGCAGACTCCAGCCCAGATGAGAGCATCAGGGCTGTTGAAGTTCGGTTGTCTTGAGCTTTTCAGTTTATCCTAAATATAAAAGCAATATTACATCAGTGTACAAAGGACTAATCATAGAAAATCCTGACCTGGAAGGGACCCACAAGGATCACTGAAGGATCCTGGACTAGATTAAAAGGAAAAGCTTAATTCTTCAAGATTCAAGCATATATATTTAAGAAAGATACTTCCAAATATGTTTTTAAGAAAGGAGGTGAGAAACATTTGAGTATCTAAGGAAGTACTTCATGAACAAAAGAAGAGAGTAGAGCCAAATAGACATTCCTAAGCCTCATTTTCATATTCAAACATCTCCCTGCAGATTTAACCTCATCTTCTGAAAACCTGAAAAGAGGTCAGAAAGCAAATCACTGGGGCTTGTATTAGACATCCTACTCCTTCACTAAAACTAAAGTATCATTTGATTCCTGGGATTTTCATAAGTTTCTAATCTTTGGAAAAAAGCCCCAACTTTTATTCACATTCTCTGCCCCAAATGAACACTTTCTAAGACGTCACCCACTAGACTGTGCCTCACAGCTTCTCCCATGTGAGCACCTGACAGGCTGTACAGAGGATGCCTTGTGCCAGGACACAGCTCCGGGTCCCGGGATCCTCTTCAGCCCAGAACTGAATACGCCGGTCCGCGGCAGCTGCTTTGTGAGCACGGGAAAGCAGCTGCGGCTGACCCAACATCGGTCCTGTCAGCATCGGGAACACCCTGACGTGAAAACGCCACCCTCCAATCGCTCCTGAAGGCTCACAGACAGGAATGGGCTAAGCCAGGCCTTTACAGGAGCACCAGTTACTCAGAGTACTAGAACACGGGCTGATTAGCCGAGCGTTGATCTCGGCTCCTTAAGCAAAAGCAGCCTGTACAGAAAGAGGCGTCACTCACGCCAGCCTGCTTGGGAATACGCGAGGCCACTCGTCCTGGGACATCATCACCTTCCCGAGGATGCTGCGGGAGCCCAGCCACGGCCAGTGCCCGGGGCGACCCTTTGTTCCAAGCGCCGCAGCAGCGCCGACAGACGGCCGCAAGCTCCGCTCCTTCTCCGCCACAGTAGCCCCTGCACTGACCGTCCCCGAGAATCTGCACCCGCCCTGCGGCAGCGCACCGGAGACCGCCGCTCTCGGTAATTATACAACGGCCCCCGGTGCTGGCAGGGCGCGGACGCGGGCTCGGCCCCGCAGAACCCCCGCCCCGCCGCGCCCAGGCTGGGCTGGGCTGGGCAGGACAGAGCCCCCGGCAACCACCCGGCTCCTGTTGCCCACTCCCAGCGGGCGGACCCGCGCCGGAGACACCCCTGCGCTGCGCTGCGCCCCGCCCCGCCCCGCGCCCGCTCCCATTACCTGAGCGGCGGTGGCCGCGGGCCCCGCTCCGGCGCGCCCGCTCCACCCCGCGCGCATCACTTCCGCATCCGGGGCCATCGCGCACACGGACCCGGCAGCCGTTGCTGTGGCCCCACCTCTGGCAACGGCCGCCCCGCCCCTCAATGTGATCCCTCCCCTCCGTCTAGCCACGCCCCTCCGCCGCGCCCCGCCCCCTCGCGCCCCGGACCCCGGCGGTGGGCGTGTCCCGTACCGGTCCTTCCCACAGTCGCGGCGCGGCGGTCATATGACGCGCGGCCCCGGACACGGAAGTGTCGCGCGGTACTCGCGGGAGCGGTCGCACGGTGCCGCCGCTGGCGGACACGGATCGGCAGGTTAGGGTCCCGCGCTCGGACGCTCCACGGGGAGGGGTGGAGCTGCGTTCTGCCGCGGCACGGCTGGCCCCGAGGCGCTGCCCTGGGGCTGGCTCGGCCCGCGGCGGCTGTGAGCCGCACGGAGCGTTGAGGCGTCTGAGCTCCCTCCGCGTCCGCACTGCGTCGTGCCCCACGCTGCCCTTTCCCCGGGGCTCTGGCGCGGGCTGCGCGCTGCTCACTCTGCGCTACCGCCCTCCTCCGCGGGTAAGGACCCTGGCGGGGCCCCCTGCTCCCAGACCCGCCCTCGCCGCTGCTCTGGGCGGGAACTCGGGCTTCTTGCTGGACTTCTCTTACCTTTATAAGTGGGCAGCCGAATGGACGCAGCGCTTCCACAGCTGGTTAATGACTTGCAGGCACGAGAGCGGACTGTAACTACTCGGGTTTGTTCGCTCTCCTCTCCGGCTCTGCTCCCTGTGACGTGCTCGGTGCGGGTCCTGCCGGCTCGCAGCAGCGAGCGGCACTTCTTTGCAGACCTGCATCAATTCCAAGTTATAGAGTTTATTTTAACAAATTTTTCCTCCACCACGACTTTGTAGTTCGTAATTGACTTTCTGAAAAGCACATCTGTAAGCTCAACCCTTTAATCTGTTTGAAAGGCACACTTTTAAGTTCCTCTCTTCTTGTGCTTGTACTTGTAGCTATGATTGTACCTGTAGCTGCCCAGCACTCAGCTCTGCTGGGCGCAGCTCTGCCGCGGTGCGGTGAAATCGGCCGGGACAACGTGCTGTGTTCACGCGCAGAACTTACAGACTCGTTTTGTACTGACAAGAGATCTGTGTTTGCTTTCATTTCCATGTTAGCTATGCAAGATGCCTTCTACTGTCTTTGCTCGAAGCGGCTGAGAAGAACTGGAGCTCAAGATGAGAACCAACAAGGTGTACAAGCTCGTCATACATAAGAAGGGGTTCGGAGGCAGTGGTCAGTATCTCCTCGTTTGTAACAGTGAGACCAGCACTCAGCTGAAAGCAATTGTTTTATTGATCTCTTTAACAAAATAGTGAAGGTGGAACTTTGGTGTAACAAGCGGTATTGCCAGCCAGAGTTTGGAAAGCTCTTTCCAATAGCAGGATACAGCAAAATAAAGTAACATTTATTTGAAGAGAGCAAGATTGCACCTAAAAAATAAAATTGCTTAAGTTGCTTTATTCTACCTCTACCCCTTTTGTTGCAACACTTTTAACCTGGTGTTTCAGTCACCCTAACAAGTGACATACATGCCAGTGACTTACGACAGCATGTAGATATGTTTCTGTGCACTAATAACAATGCCACTGATTTGATTGCTCCCTACTTCAAGACTTACAGTGTGCTGATAAATCTTGTTGAGATTCTATAGCTGTCTACTTTCTTGCTGGTGTTATAAGAAAAATACAGAAGATCATTCTGGTTGCCTAATTAAGGCACAGTCTTTTGCTGAACATTTATTTTGTGAAAATTCTGTTATTTGAACTGTTTGTGCCTGCAGGAGGGGCCAGGCTGAAGTGTCTGGTCAGGGCCCTGTGATGTGGTGAATGTAGAGGATTTTGCTGATGTGTTCATCCTAGTTTGGTGTATTTATGTATAGTGAGCTATTGTATGCAAAAGTGCAGGTGTCTCTGGTGTTTATCTGTTCACTGCCCTCATTTGTTTGTCTTGTAGATGATGAACTGGTGGTGAATCCTAAAGTATTTCTTCAAATCAAACTGGGAGATGTTGTGGAAATTGCACATCCCAATGATGAATACAGGTGAATTCTGTTTGCTGATGTCAGTCAGGTGTGGTTGGAGCACTGAAAGGTGCCACTGTGCACTGGCTTCTAAAGTGAAAGGCTCTTAGGGCTGATACAACTTCGGTTCAGGATGTTGCCATGATCTTTTTCTGCCTAAAGAGAAGTAAAGGAATTAACTTAGCAAGAGCTCTTCCTTAAAGTTTGTGACATTCTTTGTGTTTGGGGTTAGTTTGTACATCTTTCATAGGCAAAGTAGCACCTGAATATAGAATCTATAGTGTCTGTATCCTCTTCATAGAGCTGCTGTTACCTAAGGCTTGTTCTTCCAGCCTATGGTATATCCAAGCAAAATTAGAATTTTGCAGTCAACTATAAAAACAGAAGCCTTGTATGAAACTATTCATCCTGCAGCCCATATCTGAAAAGCAGCAATGCACTTGTGTGAGAAGAATTTCCCATTTGTAGTATCATCTTTACCTGGGGAGTACCTTATCATAAAGAATGTGAAGAACAAGACAGGGTGGCAGGTGGAGAGGATGGTGTATGAAGCTTTCTAGAAAATACTGCTTTTTCTCTTTAGCTTATCCTATGGTCCATGTTACTAAATAGTTTTGGACGTGTGATTTATCAGAAAGACTATTGGTATCTTAACTTGTCTAACTCTTTTTCCTTTTGCATGCCAGTCCCCTGCTTCTTCAAGTGAAGTCACTTAAGGAAGATCTGCAGAAAGGTAAAACTCTAGACTCATCTTACGCACAGTAAATTTTTATCAGAAAATGAACAGCCAATTCTAAATCTGCTTTTGTTTGAGTAAAGTGAGGTATGGTTTAAACAAACGTGGCTTTTTAGCCTAGAATTCCTGTTTCATGCTAGTCTCACTGTATTGCTTTTGTATCTGTAAACTACTTGGAACCTTTTGGGGATGTTCACTTCTCTGCTGTCCTTTCCCATTTTTCTAACAGAAACGATAAGTGTGGATCAGACAGTTGCACAAGTGTTCCGACTGCGGCCATACCAGGACGTCCATGTCAATGTTGTTGACCCAAAGGTGTGTAATTCTGCCACTTTTTTCCATTTGTTCCTTCACTTAGCTCAAACCAGAGCCTTGTGACTTTCCATCTACAGTAATATTGGGAGAAAAGAGGCATTTATTATTTATTGAAATTCCCTAAGATGAGCCTTAGACAATTGAATTATTTGTTGGTTTGTCATGTATCTCTTCTCTCCCTACCATTCCTGCTCTCTTTTTGAACTCTGTGATCCAGCTTCAACACAGCTTGGTAGAATTGTAGACTTTTCACGTACCTTTACATTTCAGAAATTCATGATAACCAGGCAGAGTAAAGAGGAACAGAAAGTGGTCCAGTCAAAAGAAGAGCTATGGCCTGGATTTGCATTATTTGATACCCCAGAGCCTCTCACAGAGAGACATTTCCTGTAAATGTCCCAACTATTAGAACAGCTGCAGTCAGAACTTACATTCTGCACACGACAAAAATCTGCAGGAAATGAGGCTTCCTTAATGTCATGAACAATGGCAGTAATTTGTTTTATTTGAGCTTCCAATTTGAAGTGAGACTCGTAGCACAGATTTAGTCCTTGGGCTTTTTCTGGTCACATTGTGCAATGTCTTGCAGCTCACCGTAGTTGAGGTACATGCACAACTTCAGCATTTATTTGGATGGGATTCCTTTTACCTTGCAATTTTAGGAATATTGACTTGCTTTAGAAGGGCCTTTCCTGTAACATTTGGTTATTAAATGATCGTACTGATGGGCCCTAGTTAGAAACAACCAGTAAAATCTAAGCACTGTTTTTCATCTGTTTCCTAGGAGGTGACCTTGGACTTGGTGGAGCTGACATTTAAAGATCAGTATATTGGGCGTGGGGATATGTGGCGACTGAAGAAGAGTTTGGTAAGGCCCCTGCTGCCCTCGTGTGGGGTGCAGATGGTGTACCTTTTATTTTGCTTGCTGTGAAAGGAAATAAGTGCTTTACAAAACACAGAAAACTGAAGACAAAACCAGTGTCAGCAGCTCCTGAGGATCTTGTGCTGTGAGTGGCACATCAGAGTTGGAGAAATGGATATAAATGTGTTGCAGAAAAATGAGTCCCATCATTTCCTCCTCCACTGCTGTAATGTTGATTACTGCCTTGGTCATTGAAAATGCTGTTGAGAGTTTTTTTGCTTATGTTCTGAATGTTAATGATTTACTACATTTGGAAGGAATTGAATCCAAATGTTTTTCAAGTAGAAGTATGCTGAAGTGTCTCCTCCCTGATAGTACCACTTAATAAGCAACTATTGGAATATTTTCTGCCTGCGTCTCTGAAGTGCAGTCCTTGGCTCCTCTAAGTGCAGTGAATTAGGCAAATGATCCCAATAAAAGTTTATGTGTTAGAAGTGATTTTCTTTTGTCTATTGCAGAGGTTTCATAAGCTGAGCTACTAGTAGTAACTACACTGAATGGATTTTGTGACTTCTACCATAAAAATCACACGTTTGAGCGCGAGTGGGTTTTTTGTACGTTGTTCTGCTCACACTGAGCCTGCTGTTTTTCTAACACACATAACTCTTCCTTCCTAGGTCAGCACATGTGCATATGTCACCCAAAAGGTTGAATTTGCAGGTATCAGGTCAGTGCCTCCTCTGAGGGCTTAGTGTTACTGATTAATGAGTTCTGAGTATCCAATTGGAGACTATTCTCTGAAAAATCCTTCATGTTTCATTGTTTTCTTACTCAGCTACGGATTTCTGTCTGCACCATGGGGTGAGGGAAGGCTTCTACATTATCTGGGTTAAAAGAAGCTAATAGTAGGACAGCCAGCTACACTCGTTGGCCTGTGATGAAGGCCAAATAACTTTCCTTTTATCTCTTATAATATTTTTGCCTGCTTCCCAAGCTGTATTAATAGTTCAGATGAGGGTTACTTCAGTTGCTGTTGAGGTGACACAGGGACAAAGAAATGTGCAGATGCAGAGGGAAATGGCTGTTTGACATCTTTTGGGTTAAAGATCAGGTTTTAACCTACTAAGTTATCCTTGAGTGCAGATTTTGGTACATCTCTTACATGCTCTAATGTTGATTCTCTAATATTCATATTCAAATATTGTGCACTTCTTTTCTTTCAGGGCCCAGGCAGGTGAACTGTGGGTAAAGAGTGAGAAAGTCACTTGTGGATACATCAGTGAGGACACTCGGGTAAGAGTTCAGGAAACAGGGAGAAAGCAGTTTTTCCCTTCCTTTCCTTGCCAGGTTTCTTGTAATTCTATCTTGCCTGCAGTTTTGTATGGATCATTGGAATTGGCTGGCTTGTAAGACGAAGAATGGCAATAAGTTCAGGACAATGAATCATTATTAAACTTCAGCTGGGCTGTGCTGGCAGCACTAGGAATTACTTGGGCTGCTGAAATGCCAGCTTGTTAGAGGAGAAATTCCCTGTGACACAAGGGGCACGGTCATATGGGTTGCTAACTAGTTAACCTCTTGATTTGGCCCTTTCAGTGAATGTACTTTGTTTTAAATAAGCTCTTTCATTCTTTTTCAGGTGGTCTTCCGCTCCACTTCTGCCATGGTTTATATTTTTATCCAGATGAGCTGTGAAATGTGGGATTTTGATATTTATGGTATGTAGGTGACTGACCTGTCTGTGAATGTAGATGGCAACAGCTGTCCTTGGTGCCCCTACTAGAAAACTCCACTGCTGTTTATTTCTGCCACTACTAGCAAACTAAAATATTCTGCCTTTGGCCTAAGCAGTACTCCAGGGTGTGCTGTAGTGCTGCCTTAGAGTCGTACTTGCAGTGCCACCCATTTCTGTCCCTGGCTATCATTACCTCAGTGATGAAATCACTGTGAGCACTGGAGAGGTTTTCTGTGAATATGAACCTGTTTGGTGATGAAGGCAGGTGCAAGTCTGTGAATCCTAAAACCAGAAATGTATGGAAGTCCTGTGCAAAGAGGACCTTGATGGCTTAGATTTCTCTTGACATTGGCTTACTGAGGAAGTAAAACCTGCCAGGTAGAAGTTGGTAGCTTGAGCTGGAAGTATTGCAACTATAGGCATTAAGAGTGAGTCACTTCTCTGCGTCATCCTATTTTTTTTCTGGCTTAATTCTTTAGCAAACCTCTTGCCACTTCCTTTGACCATGTGTTTAGGCATATGGAACTGGGCAACTATTCAAAACAGAGCAGGGGATCAGTTGTGCATACTATGCCTAAAAGACAGTACAGATGCTTTCCCAGCATGCTGCAAATGTGTTGGAAAAATGAATTTAAAGGTCAGATGCTTTTGACAGTAAGAGTCATGTTTGCATCCTCTGAAACAGTCATGCTTTTAAATCTTTTATAATCTTATTTTAATGATATTGCCCTTCATTATGCACACAGCTGCTCTAATTCTAATAAAAATAATTGCCCTAGAATCTCAAGGTTAGATATGCCCCGTAGTTGAAGTAACTATTGTTATCTGATGCTTGGAAGATGTTTACTTTGCAGGAGACTTATACTTTGAGAAAGCTGTGAATGGTTTCCTTGCTGACCTCTTCTCAAAATGGAAGGTAAATAGCTGATTGAGTTCAATTTTAATTTTTTATTTCTCTGGAAGTGTTAGGGGCATTTCTGTAAACAGTAACAAATCAAAATATCTAATTGCTGTCTGAATCAACTGTCTGTGTTTTTTAAACAAAAGTCTTGGCAACTACAGACAGGAGCTTCTTTAGAGACTAGTGGAGAGCGCTCCTGGTAAATGTGATAGCAGAGAAGCACAGAATCTGCAGGACAGACCATTATATTATTTCAGAGAGGCAGATGAAGCACTCATGCAGGTCCATTAATACAACAGACTAGGTTTTTTTAATTACCTTTGTTTCTAGGTCTGAGGGGGAAAAGAGGGTGTTACTATATGTGTGTATATACAAAGTTTTTTACTGCATGTTACTTTAAAATTTTTCTTTTTACATCTGTTTTTTCTGGGCAGGAGAAGAATTGCAGCCATGAAGTGACAGTGGTTCTGTTTTCTAGGACATTTTATGAAGCAAAATCTATAGGTATGCAAATCATGTATTTTCATGTTTTCGTATTTTATCTCCTCTCTTGGAAGTCAGCCACAGGCTGACAGGGACTTTTCCCCTTTTTCTTTTATTGCCCATGTTCAAAGTATTCTCTATCAAGCACAGTAGGTACACAGCCATTGTTATGAAAGTACAGCAATGCAAATCTAACGTAGAAGAATATGTTGCAAAGTTTCCTCATCATACTCAAGCTATCATATTTGTTTAAAATCAGTTTTTATATTGTGTTGGAGGTCTGATACTTCTCCAAGTGTTTTGGTTTTTTGTTTGTTTGATGGGGGCTTTTTTTGGGTTTTTTTATTTGTTTATTTTTAAAGGAAATAACAGCTCCTTGCTGGAAAAGATGAGTCATTTCTGTACAAGAGCATGGGATAAGATGTGCTTTTCCTTCCATTTCAGATGAGTTTCCTGAAACACATCGTGCATCAATTCGGCAGGATCACGAGGGAAGATTTTACGAAGATTTTTACAAGTATGTTTTCCTCCCAGTTCTTATCACCTCTTGTCCCACAGTGTATGTGCAACCCAATGCACCCTTCTGTGCATTTCTCTGTAGTTTGTTAATCCCTTCTCACTTCTCCTCATCCCTTCTTTTCATGGGCCTCATTAAGTGGTGTTTTTTCTAGAGTGGTAGTTCAGAATGAGAGACGGGAAGAGTGGACCTCATTGCTTGTGACCATTAAAAAGCTCTTCATCCAGTATCCTGTGTTGGTACGACTCGAGCAAGCAGGTACAAGGATCCTCCTTTCTCTGCTTTTATCCTTTTATCTTTTTGTTTTAAACTTGTCTGTGAACTCTCCAGTTTCAGTTGGAGTCTGGTGTTGTGCTACTTAATGCTCTCCTGCCTGGGCTATTTGCCTGGGTCTTTCTGTGAAACTTAACATCAATTTTGCCTGTTATTTTTCACCTAACAGTATTTAGTACAAATGTATTTTTCTGTCTTTTTTTATTATATAAAGCTAGTCTATACAGAGATTATGATTTATTTTTTTTTTTTCCTTCTGAACATTTTTCCAGAGGGCTTTCCTCCAGGTTACAATTCTACCTCAGCACAAGGGAACTATCTGGAGGCCATAAATCTTTCATTCAATGGTAAGTTATGAGCAATGGGTAAAAAAAATACAGGGGAAAAACCATTAAAGCAGCTGCTAATGAATGTGTGTGGACTTCTGTTGCCTTTTCCTTAACACTGTGAAGAGGAGAGGAATATTAGGTTGTTAAATTATCATTTTCAGCCTCAGAAGAAATTGTCTTGTGTGCCTCTGGAATACCAGTGCCTCTCAAATAACTGGATAAGGCAGAGCCTTGCTATGATAAAACTTTTTCTTTGGGCTGTGTGTCTGTATAAGAACCTTTGGAATAGAAGTTGAAGTTTTAAATTACGGAAATGTTTCAAAATCAGAGTAGATCAAATATGATTTAGGTGAAGCTGATCCATCTCTTTTAGCAGGCAGATGGATTTGATGGGCTGGAGGGGCTCTCCAAAAATCTACTTTTTGTGGTTCTGTACATCAGATGTTGTCACCTTAATGACTGTCTTGTTACTCCTGTGGGAAGGACCTCAGGATGTTATTTGAAAAGATTAGTAATGAATCTTTACCTTTTGGGAGTTTTGTTGGTTTTTTTTTTCCTTTGTTTTGTTTTGTTTTTTGTTTTTTTTAATGTTTAAAGGAAGCACTAACCATATGAAAAAAGTATTCCTTTTTATGTATTAGGTTCCCACCTTCTCTTCTGCTCTCACTCCTCTCTCTCCTGAAGTTTTATTAACATTTATAGGTTAGACAAGACTATATACAAGCTCTCTCATACATGTTTGTGCTTTGGGGACACTTAAGTACCACTGTTAATATGAGAGTCACCTGCCCAGCTCTGAAAATAAACATCCAGCATCTTTTTAAAGTATTCCTTAATTCTCTCTCCTAGTGTTTGACAAGCACTACATCAACCGGAACTTTGACCGGACGGGGCAGATGTCCGTGGTTATCACCCCCGGGGTGGGTGTGTTTGAAGTGGATCGACTCCTCATGATTCTCACCAAACAGCGGATGATAGACAATGGTAACTGTGCCTTCAGTCTCTCTGAAGGCAGGCATAGATTTGGAAAAGATCTGGCTGTCAAAAAGTGCCTGGTGTAACTTGTGTGCTCTGGGAAGAGGGGTTACAGCTGAAAGACTTGTGTCTGCACTTCATGTTGAAATCGGCAGATTTTCAGAGTACTTGCAGGCTTTTAATTTCTTTTGTTTGTGATAGAGAATTTCACCTGTCCATGCAGACCTTTCCCTTAAGGGATAATCTTGCATGACTTGCATTAGTTTAGAAAAAACATTTTTTTATATCCCCATGGGCACTGTTTATAATCATACCACAGTACTGTTAACTACCATTTTCAGTATTATTGCATCTTAAAATATGATACGAATACAAATTTGCCTTCAACTCAAATTGATGATTAGTTTTGGCTTAGCATATCAGTCCTGTTTGGTTGATAGCTGAACTTTCCTGTTGGTCATTTACAGGGATAGGTGTGGATTTGGTATGCATGGGAGAGCAACCCTTGCATGCTGTACCACTCTTTAAGGTAAGGCTGCCTTTCCCTTCTCTCTGTTCCTACTGCAAACATTACTCATTTTGTGACTACCTGGATACAATTAGTTGCTCTGCTTCTGAATTACTCTCACAGCTCCATAATCGCTGTGGCCCTGGTGACTCACGAATGGGTGATGACTACAATATTCCACACTGGATAAATCATAGGTAAGTGAATTCTATCAGCCTTTACTAAAACTTCTGCTTTGCTTTCCTCTTCATGATCTGTTAAATTCTCTTTCTTCTTTCACTGTTTATTTCCTCTGCTTTTCTTGTGAAGTAAAGCCATATTACATTACTCTTGTGGACCTAGGAAGGTTCCTGCAGAACTCTGGGCATTAATGCAACATATCAGAAGTGACAGGGTTTTCAAACAGCTGATGTGAGTCACTACAGTCGTGTAAATTATATAGAGAGTTGTAAATGGCACAGTGAGAGTGGATGCTTTTCTGTAGAATGAGAAAGTGAACAGGGAAATGCAGGTGTTAAGCATATTAAGCAGTGTCTAGACTGAGGCTGTATGGGTATCAAAGAGTAGGTCTTTAGGCAAAGTGTAGCTTCTCTCAAGTTAACCATCCCTCAGTGTTTTCCATACATTGTTTTATGCAGAGAAAGGTATCCCATTTTCTACATCCAATAGCTGGCTCAGGTTCATGGTCTGTTTACTGTGTAGCAAAACAACTGCTTTGAGTTCTAAGAACACCTTAAAGCCACCCTGTTTTTCCTTTCAGTTTCTACACATCCAAAAGCCAGCTCCTGTGTAACAGCTTCACTCCACGGATCAAACTTGCAGGAAGGAAGGTGGGTATCTTCCTGATTTATCTTTTCTTACTAGCTTGTCAGATGCCTCTTCTCAGCCAAGAATCAGTCTTTCTAGCAAGTATTCCAATAGCTGGAACTAAGTTTCTCTGTTAAAAGGCTGTGAAAGCAAAGCTATAATGTTTGTTGTAGGGATTGTGAATGAGGGACTAGTTTGTAGACGTTTCCTTTCCAGGATAAAACTTGGGGGGAAATGTTTTAGCCACCATAAAAATTAGAGTTTCATTCTGTAACAAAGAGCTCCATGGAGAGGAAGAAAGGTGTTGAGCACTGTGTTTTTCACACAGGTTTGTGACTATCAGTGTATAATATTTCTGAAGTGATCTGGTTGCCTCACTGAGTCAGCAGGACAAACTTTGCTTGATCATACTGGGGGTGTTTTCTTAGAACATACTGACTGTTTCCCTTCTCTCTGTCTTTTCTCTTGCTCTCTTTTTTTCTTTCTTTTTTTGTTTGGGTTTTTTTTTTTGGTCACTTTACACTTCCTTCGTTGGATCCTCCAGCCACAGACTGAGAAAGCAAAAAATAATCGAGATGCTTGTAAGTAATTCTATTCTGGAATGATCTATCCCACTGACTCCCAAACTAACAAACAGCTGCAATAAGACAATGACACTTCAGCACAAGGAAGGGAAATTTTTTACAGAAAACCATCAAACCCACACATTTGTTGCTCAGGATGTTAATGGGCATGTGTCCGTTGCCTTCCTGGCAAATAACTAATGTGAAGGAGTGTGTTTCTGTCCTGGCTGCGTCACCTGGCCAGAGGAGTAGACGGTGTCAGGCTGATATGGTGGTGCTACTGGTCATGGGCGCGGGACAGGGGACATTCACTGCCTTGGGGTGTTGTCAATGCTGTGAGCACACAATTGTAGTGGGAGAAGCCAGCACTCTTCTAACACTACCTCATTTCAGGAGGTGTACCTTCTCTAGGTGAGGTTCTTCATTCCTTCAAAGGTGCTTTAAAATGTGCAGTTCCCTCATGAGAGAAATCGAGGCTTCTGTTCATACAAGGATTGATTTGTTGATTATTAATTTAATGATTAGGATATATGGGGGAAAGACATTTTGACCTCAGCAAGCCTGATTCAGAGGCATCAACTTTGATAATTGAGCTGTTCCAACTGTTCTGCTCATGACACTTTTGTATGGGATTTCTTTTGGAATAGATACTTTTCTTAGGGGTCAGAGCTGGATACTCTGACTTGCAGATCGTGAACATTCTTGAAAGAGGTTGCAGTGCTGTATGATTTTTATTTCAGCACTAGGAGCTCCCAAGGACACTGAGAATGCCTTGCCTATCCAGGTAGATTATGATGGCTACGATGCCCAGGTGTTCCGGCTGCCAGGCCCATCCAGAGCCCAGCGCTGTACCACTTTCAGGTATGAGGCTTGTGAGTGCACTGGTTCTAGAGTAGCCATGTTATGGTGTACTTGACACATAAAACATAAAATGCTTTGAGAAACGCAAGAAGAATTAAGCTCCACATGCTTAAAGTTGAACAAAAAGCTTTATCTGTACCTGGCCTTTATGACTGGTTGTCTGGTATTTTACTTCTAATATAGTGTATTGGGTCTAGGAAAAGGCATAAATAAACTTCTTTAAGTCTTTAATTTTGTTTGAAGTGGAATAAAGCTAGTCTCCTTTGCTAGGTTCCTAGCAGTTTTTGCAAGGGACTTAAGAAAGCATTTGCCAGATAGACTTGCAGAGTTGTAGAATTAGATTTAGTTTGATGCACTGTGTAGTAACTGGTGAACAGAGTGGTGAGGAATCCTCCCTGAAAATGATGCCTGTCTGGATGAGAGAAGAAGCAGAGGAGCTGAGTGCAGGTCTCGACTACTCCATGTCCATTTTTCTGAAGAGAAAGGCTGATTCTCAGGCCAAATTCAATTGAATAAACTATACATTTCAGTGCTTTTTTTAAAATACGGGATTGAGCTTGTTTTGAAGTACTTTTCTTGCTTTCCTTCCTTTAGTAGTATTGCTTAAATCTGAGGAAGCTCTGCATGTGGACTCGCTTGTTAATATGAGCAGCCTGTATGAATCCATGCTGAAAGATGCCAGCACAATCTAAATAGTTCATAATTCCAGGTAGTTTCCCTATAGCTATGTGTTCCTGGCACTGTAGGCTCAGGTCTAGTACTTTCTAGGCCACATCTATACCAGATCAGTGTGGTGTCTGTAGGATTGCACAGGGAGTCGAGCAGGCCCTTTCCACAGCCATTGTGTGGAAGTATTTCAGTGTCCTTGTTCTGTTGTGTGATGCACAGAATTGTAAAGTGCCCACAGAGTCAAAAAAGGATAGTGATGGCTTCCCTGTAATCCTCTCCTTGAGTTCACCTGCTGAGCATCGAGTCTTTTGCATGACTTGGGCCTGTTCAAGCCTCTTGATAACCCAAGAATTAATCTCTGTTTCATATCACTGGACATGGCTTCAGCAGGTCTGTGAGGGAGAGAGAAAGCCGTACAAGGAAGAGCTCCAGTTCCTACGATGTCTCGTGCAGCCCTTCCCTGCAGAGCCGCATGCTGCCCCCGGAGGAGGTGAGGAGCCAGGCTTCTGATGACAGCTCTCTGGGCAAGATCTCCAACATCCTCATGATCCCGCGGCCTCACCTGCACCAGTGTGAAGTCAGCAGCTCCTTGGGCTATACCAGCACCAGAGGTCAGCCTGGGGCAGATGGGAAAATACCTTTGGTGGGGAGGGAAGGTGGAAGTTTGTGTTGGTCACTACCAGGCCAGCACAGGGTAGATGGTGCTTGTATTGGCACTCATGGTACAGCTTTTCCATAGCTCCAGCTGCAGCAGGGTGTGCATTCTCCCTTTGTTATCCTTGTCCAATTCCATTGCTTTTTTTATGGCTTGTCCTAAATTGAAGTGTCCTGACACTGATTTGCTCTTTTCCCTTGCCTATTGCCTTCTTTAGTACTCGACTATTCTCCTGTGCCTGCCTACAAATGTGGACGTACACAAGGAACTTGTATTATCCAGGTCACCTATAATCTGTCAAATGAGAACTGGCCTTAGCAGTGAGCCCTGGGGGACCCTGCTTATAACATCTCTCAGTGGGGATTTGTTGTCACTAAGACTCGCTTTCTGGATCCTGCCTTTGACAATGTACTGCTGAGCTGTCTCGGTGTGTTAGTAGTGCTGGCGCTCTCCTTTTCTTCCCTTCCAATTTAATTTGGTTCTCAGGCAGTTTGCAGTATCTTCCACAAACCCAGCTCATTTCTAGGTAAATTGTATTCCTCCTGCAACTGCTTCATCTACAAAATTCTATCCCTGAAGGCTCTTTATGGTTTTTTCATGTCATGCAGGATGACACTGATACCATATTTATCCTGTCACAGGAATCAGAGTTACTGGTGTGGAACTGCTCTCACACAGAGGACTTGACATTACATCTACCTTTTATGTTTTCCCCTGCTGTCAGTTAATACAACTTTTTTCCTTTTCTTGGTGTTTCTGTTGCTCCTTTAGTTTGAAGGATAGTCTTGTGGCCTAGCTGAAGGTGTTCAGCAGGATGGGGATGTGTGTGGAATAGAACTGGCAGGGAGGGAAGGGTCAGAGAAACTGCAGTTTCTCACATGTTGCAGATGACAGTATAGAATGGTAAATGAGACCCTTCCTTCTCTTTGGGATTTCTGCTTATTGGGAAGAGTAATTGCTACTTATCCATCTGGTGTATTTTTCTCTCCAATTTCTAAATAACTGCACTTCTGTTCTACATGGAATAGTGACAACTAACTGGTATCTTGTGGAGATCGTGTCCCATGTCTTCTGGGAATAATCCCTGATTTCAGTGCTCGGATCTGAATGTTACGGAAAGGGCATGTGAACAAGGCTCAGCTGTAGCTTCTGCTGTGTCTTTAGTACTCATCCTGAAGTTTGTTATGTCAGTCTTTTGATTTTTTTTTTGAATTCTTAAAGCTCTGAGTAATTCTTCATAATTGACTTAGCAAGAGGTTTCTTTATGGCTTCATTTAGTAGAAGTTTACAGTTTATAGCAATGCTGTAATGACAGTGGAATAATGCTTTTTCTTGTCTGGATTTTTGTTTATGTTGTAACATTCAGGCTGGATAGAAATTGCTTTCAGCTTCTCTGCCTGCTTGCTTCTTAGGTCTCATTTCCACTTACCCTGGGGAATCTTTATATCCCTGAGCAATTAATTCTCTTCTGCTTGGCTTCTGTACGATCTCACACTAACTTTCTGTTGTGTTTTCTAGATTTCCTTGAGAACATGCTGGAGTCCCAGCAGCGTGACTCCAGTGCTCCTGGGAGGTTCCATGTGGGCAGTGCAGAGTCCATGCTGCACATCCGGCCGGGTGGATACACGCCCCAGCGAGCGCTCATAAACCCCTTTGCCCCGTCCCGCATGCCCATGAAGCTGACGTCCAACCGGAGGCGCTGGATGCACACCTTTCCTGTGGGTGAGGCTCCTGGTATTTTTGTCTTTGTCCAAGCATTAGGACAACAAGACAACCAGTGGAACTCTGGTGTAGAGTACTCTGCACTGTACCAGAGGCTGAACTGAGGGTATAGGCCTCGTCAGTGCTCTTTTGGAAAATATTACATCTATTGGCAAATAAGCAGCATCAGGTGCAGAACAATCTTATAGCAGATGGAGGCTATTGAAGGGAATTGTAACTATAATTTGGGTTGATTTTCTGATGCTGAATTGTTCTCATAACTGTTTATTGCTTTGTAAGTAGGCCCTCCAAAATGTTTTAAAAAATATTCTGCTGCACTGGCTTCAGAGGAGATGCCAGAGGTTCAAGGCTCTGAAGATTTTGTAAATGTGCTTTCTTAATGTCCATTAGCTCTCATTGCCTGTGCTGTTGGCAAAAGAAGGGTACAAGAAACTGAGGAATCAGTGCAAGTATGGAGATCAGTGATCCAACTGTAACTGTGTAGGTCCCTCAGGAGAAGCTATCCAGATCCATCATCAAACCCGACAGAATATGGCAGAAATGCAGGGCAACGGGCAGCAGGATTTAACACATTCCTCTGCAGAGCTGCTGGAGCTGGCTTACCATGAGGCAACTGGCAGGTGAGCAATTTTCTCAGTCTTGAATGTTGGGTTTATAGACCATGAAATCAGATCTGTAAATAACCAGCTAAGCGTTATTTCTCTCCTGGGGATACACTGGTTCTTTGCTGTCCTGCAAAGGCAGTGCATTGGTTATTGCTGGAGGCAAAGAACAAACAGTATGGACAGATGTGGAATGCTATTACAGCATTCTCTGAGCTGCCTTTGTGCTGTTCCATCTCTTCAAACATCAGTGCAGGAGGAGCGCAATTCCAGCCTGGGCTCAGCTGAGGCAATGGTGCTGAGGGCTTGTTGTTATGTTTGCTAAAAGCAGGGAATGGCACGAGTGAGGAAAGGTTGTACAATACAGGCTGGTTTGTTTCTCTGCAGACACGTCAGCTCTCGGCATCCAGGGGACAGTGCCTCCTTCCTGAGCTTCGGCGCGGCAGAGGAATACGGGAATGGGCTGGGAGCCGGCAGTGGGGCAGGTAACGGGGCTGGGGCGGGGCCGGGAGAGCTGCCGGCCTTGTCAGCACTGGCAGGGATCAAGGCAGGAGTCGTGGGAGGGCGTGGACAGGCACTGTAAAGTAGGAGGAATCAAGAATGGGAAAACACTGATCTGTTAATGCACTTACTTGGATTTCTTGGTATGTGGTAGTTCTTTGGATTGCTTTGTTGTTTTTGATTGTTTTGTTTTTGTTTGATGTGTCTCTTCTTCTCTAGGTGTGTCTCTTAAGGTTTGCTGTAGAAAGAGGCTTGTTGTTTACTTATGATAAGCTCTCAGGCAGTTCCCATGTTCCATAATAACAAAGCACTGATGTCCAGACACAAAAAATAACTAAAATATGCACTAGTGTTCAGAACCTTTCTTCTTCTTGGTGGGGTTGCCTAAAGGTGTCACCCTTTGGAGAGAAGACACATGTCTGTACTTTCAGTTGAAGATTAGCACTGTCTATCTTAACTCACCTAGACACCTGAATGAATGGAAGTTCTCAGCATTTCTGTTGAGCCCTGTGAGTGGAACAACATGACGTTAAGCATTCTGCTGTGTTGTCTGATTTTTTGTGACCTGTCTTCTGACCTGCCTTCTGCTTTTGTGGACATGCTTTTTAGATAGGCACATGGAAAAAAAAATTGAACTTTTGTACTACAGCATTCAAGACTTCTTTTCTCAAAACTGATTTAAAGATTTTTTTCTTTTTAAGAATAAATTTACCCGTCTGAATTACATTGAGTTAAAACAATTTTGTTTCCCCCTTGTGATTTGAGTCACCTATGAAATGAAACAGTTTGAGGGGGATTGTGGTTTTTTTGAATTTCCAAAAATACGATTTCTTAGTGAGTCTGGTTCTCCACTGCTGCCTTCAGCATGGTCTGGTACAACACAGGCTTCAGAGTGAAAAATGATCCCATCTATTTCCCTTGGTGTTCAGGATGTTGTCGCTATTGCCCTGCAGATGGCAGGTGATAGCTCAGAGCAAGTAAATCCTGTTGCAATTCCCGATCTGGATGGCAGATGGCAGAAGGAGTTGGTGAAAGGTGAATGCCACTTAGAGCCAGCTCTTCTACTGCTTGCTGGCATCACCATGTAGCAGATATCGACAGTTTGTGTTACAGGGTAACAGCTACGAAATAATGGCTCCTCTTAAATGTTTGGGGACTTCCTGAAATTTGTATTTTATCAATTGCTTTGAAGGCAACAGTTCTTCCTGTCTCCTTAGCAGCTCGTTTTCTCTCATGTATCACACCAGCTGTCTATATCAGCTCATAGAATCTACTTTTCGAGATGTTTCACCATTTTGGGGAGGAGGGTTTTGCTTGGTTTTTAGCTACTGAGTATTTCTAGTGAGATGTTCAAATTTGATCCAAGATGCACTTTTTCCTCATTAATTGGCTTAGTATTTTTTCTGCTATGCAGAACTCTGAGTTCTTTCCAAGCATAGAAATGCTATATCTTAAAACATCATCATGCTTTTGATTTATCTTTATTTGAAATTTGAAAGAAGTGCATAATTGCTTAAAATAAAACGCATATTTCTTTCTTGTAGGGGTGAACCTCAAAACTCAGAACAAGGATTCCTTGGAAGATGCTGTCTCTAACTCTCCAGATCCAAGTAAGCGGGAGAAAGGTTTGGAAGAGAGTTTGCATAGGTGGGAAGATGGGGAGGGAAAGGGCATGTACATATATAGAGGCATCAGGAGGTGGTAGGCAATAAAATGAGGAGCCTTCTTGGCTTTCGGCAGTGGTTTCTTTTGCCCTGCAGTAATTTGCAGGGTCTCCCTGTCCTGTCTCACTGTGATTGCAGTTCTGTAGCTCTTAAGAACATGTGAAGCTGGTTGTTGTGTTACATCTGAAATCCTTTCCTTACCAGACACTATTATGCAAAAAGCTAAAATCACTGAATTCGTGTCTGCCTCTCAGTGTGAAAGGTTTGTTTGTACCAGCTCCTTGAAGTAGAAGTAGTACAGTCAGTTTCTGAATTTGGTGCCATTTACTGAGAAATACCTGCCTCCACCTCATACAGAAACAAGTGTGTCACTGCTTAAGAAAGCATTTGCTTTATAGCAGTCTGTCCTGTTACTTTCTTGTGCAGTGTTCTTGCCATTGGTGTTTCATAGTAAAATAAATTTCTGTCTGTAGGATCTCTATGACAAGAAGTTAAGATCAGTAGTTGACCAAGGGCCTTGATACAGATTGAGTCAGGTCAGAGTGTAGTGCAGAGCTGATGATTTGGTGTAATCTAGTTAGCTTTTGCTTTTTAATGTCTAGTTTTACATCTCTAATCTCAAAACTGCAACATAACTCTAGGAAAGGGTGTGGGAAAGGATTGCTTTCCAAGTTACTACTTTTCTGGTCTTCCCACCCCTCTGGATATGTCTTCTGTTTTTATAACTGTGGAAATACTCCCTTTTCTGCTGTTGTACTATTCCAGAAAGAGGCTGGTCTGTCATTCTTCCTCTACTCCTCTCCAGCTCCTTCTGCAGTTGTCTAGGATGCAAAACTGGTCTGATTTTCTTGTTCAGACTTGGAATGTTGATCTATTTATTAATAAGCAGTAACTGCACCTGACTTGCTGTAATTTTGGAAGAGCAGTGGCTATGTGAGCTCTAGCTTTCAATCAAGAGAAAATTAAATGTATTAACTTTGAATGCTATTTGCATGATGGGATTGAATCAGCATGTGCACTGCATTGTTTAACAAACTCTGTCTCTTTCTCTCCCTCCCTTCTTCCCATCCTGTTTTCTTTTTCCCTTCCCATTCCACACCCCTTTTTGTCCCTGTTGACTTTATGCCAACTCTGTTTTTTGTCCCTCATTCTTTCTAACTTTCCTCTTCACGCACTTCTTTCATCTTCCTCTGCACCCTGTTTTTTCCTGGGTGACCACATTTGCCCCCATTGTCTGCCCCCAATGACACAACGAGGCAGTTCTGACGCTGTCTGCTCCCCCCGTAGTGCCAGGCTTCTGTTGTACAGTTGGAGTGGACTGGAAATCCCTCACTACTCCGGCCTGTCTCCCTCTCACCACGGATTACTTCCCCGACCGCCAGAGCCTGCAGAACGATTACACGGAGGGTTGCTATGACCTGCTCCCAGAAGCTGACATTGACAGGTTTGGCCAGCACCTTCTCTGTAAAGTCCCGTGCCATGATTCAAAGTGCTTAAGGAGCAGGTGATGGAAGAGGATCACTGCAGTCTGTACAAGTGAATGATGAGTTGATAACATAGCAGCAAAATACTTATATTTCTTTTTCCAGTCAGAGCATTGCACATTTTCTGATGTTCCCATCTTACAGTATGGTGTGTTCTGTAGATTTTATGTTAGAAATTAATTGTGTACAAATTTTTGCCTCTCTTTTCTGTTGTGTTTCAATCAAAATACTCAATCTCAAGATATCATCCGTCTTCTAGCAAGTGTTTTGGAAACACTAAGTGAAAAAATGCACATGGATGCACAGTTTTTAAGATGCTTATCCTTACTCCCAAGGATATTTAGTTTAAAGAATCTTGCTGGAAAACAGTGTTAGTAGGATACATAGAACTTCTCAGCTTGTCTCAGAGGTCTCTGGTAACTATTCTTTAGTAGGGTTAGTTTGTTTTTTTATTGAAGCCTTCTCATCATCTTAAACATTTTTCAAACCTTTCACAACTTGTAAGACATCAAAAGACCTGTCCATGTTGCTGCTTGGTGGGAACTAAACAAAAATATTAGTCAGAGTGGTTGAAATACATAGGAAGTAGCAGCATTAATGGAGAAACACCTGAAAGAAATGTCAAATGTTCCTTTGCAGCTGAAAGGCAAAGTTCAGAGCAGAAGGAGTTGTAATAAGATGCCACAGTGAGGTGTTTTCTAATCCCTCTCTCCTCTCAACTTCCTGCTGTGGGAGAGGCTGGAGCATTGCTGCCCACTGGCATTCTGAGCTCTGCTGAACATGTGCAAACTGCACTGAGACTGCCTGCAAAGTGCTGGAAAAGTTCTATTTGGGGAATTTATTTGAAGTTTCACAAATGTTGTGGGCATATTCGTTACTAGTTGCCAAACTGCTTTCAAAGGCAGTAGTAAATGTTGCCAGACAGTTAATCACCCTGTCTCAAAAGGGGCCCATTTTCCCTCGTGATCCCAGAGGCAGGTGTTCCCAGGCAGAGGGCTCCAGGGCTTGGAGCAGAGCTAAGAATAGGTGTGTGGTCAGCTTCCTTATTCTAGTGTGCTTAACCTTTGTGTCCAGGAGGGATGAGGAAGGAGTGCAGATGACAGCCCAGCAGGTGTTTGAGGAATTTATTTGTCAGCGTCTCATGCAAGGCTATCAAATTATTGTGCAATCCAAACCACAGAAACCGGCCCCAACCGTGCCACCCCCGCTCAGCAGCAGTCCCCTCTACAGTCGAGGTGAGTGACCTGGGCTTGACAATTCAGTCTTCTGTCTTCTGCCAGTCCCAGTAACCTTGAATTAGGCACATCCACTAGTTGCTCAACACTTTATATTGGTTCTGTAGAGGTTCTAAATGGGTGATATATGAATTTCAAATGGCCTTCTTTGGTTATGATACCAGCAAATCTTTACTGTAAGACAAGAAGACTCATCGTGCAAGTCTTCCCTAAAAATGTGGCCCAAAAGATGGATTTTAGTTTGTCCTGAGTTCAAAACTCCAGTTCTCTGCTCCAACTCTGGAGTTTCTTTCTATAGGCACAGTTTGTTGATTAAGTTCTGACTACTGCAGTAAGGTGAAAAGGTTTTGCTTTTTACAACTAGGCCTTGTGTCAAGAAATCGACCTGAGGAAGAGGATCAGTACTGGCTGAGTATGGGCCGTACTTTCCACAAAGTAACCTTAAAAGACAAAATAATTACTGTGACTCGGTACCTGCCAAAGTGAGTATCTCTCTGGTTGAGCAGCTTGCTGTCAATGTTCAGATGAACCTTATTTCCCAGCTCTCTGTGCTTGCTTGAAAGAACATACTGTAGAACCTTCTTTCTTTTTAGGAGAAGAAAGAGGAGCATTTGTATTGCTAATACTGAGATTAATGCTTGTCTTTGATCTTTTAGGTATCCATATGAATCTGCTCAGGTAAACTACACCTACAGCTTGTGCCCCTCACACTCTGACTCTGAATTTGTCTCTTGCTGGGTGGAATTTTCCCATGAGAGACTAGAAGAGTACAAGTGGAATTACTTGGATCAGTATATCTGCTCTGCTGGCTCAGAGGATTTCAGGTGACAGCTCCTTTTCCATCCAGACTGTTCTGTGTCCTAATTGCCTCTTTTTCTTTTTGACCTAAAATTGCATCACCAAGTTCAACCCACGAATGCTCAGTACTCCAGGGAGAATATCTGGCCTGCTTTCACTGTCAGCTCCCAGCAGCTGTTACCTTGTAGGAACCTTACTTTGTCTTGCTGGTGCAGTATCTGACCTTTGATGCAGACTCTTGATCACAAAATTCGGTATGAACTTTTTTTTCCTCTGCTACAAATGCAAAGAAATTAGATGGCATTTGTACCACACAGATGCTTTTCTTGGCTTCTTACTCATTTCTGGATTTGACTCAAAACTTCCATTTATTTTGAAGCTCTTGGAGGTTTGCTTGAGTACTGGGCTTGACTGCAGTCCTACTCCTAATCTATGGAGAAGTGCTTACCAGAAATGTGGAATATCTTCACTAGTATCAGTAGCTTTTTTGATATCTTCTCTCCACACAACCAGTCTTTATCATCTTTTCTTTTCAGGTCTCAGTCAAAATACCTCCTACGCTAATGTGCACCTTTAAAATTCTTTTTTGCTTGCTTATTTTTAGAGAAAAAGTCTTTGGGGCCTATCTTTTACAGGGAAGAAAGCACATCTCTGTATTACAATTACTCTGAAGATAGTCTTATTCCCAGTGATATTGCTATTGGTAACCATTCCTGTGCTCGTTCTGACTCAGGGATAGCAGTGAGGTGGTCACTGTACTCACTGACATGTGCAGCAGGTACATACGTATTTTAGGTTCTGTAAAATCTTTCCTAGGAAACTGCTGAACTCTGTCCTGTCTTCCGCGTTCCTTCAGCCTTATTGAGTCACTGAAATTTTGGAGGACCCGCTTCTTGCTTCTGCCTGCCTGCATCAGTGCCACCAAGCGCATCATGGAGGGGGAAGTGCACTGCGACGTGTACGGCGACAAGCCCCGCTCTGACGAGGAGGAGTGGCAGCTCCTGGATGGATTCATCCGCTTTGTGGAGGGCTTGAACCGCATCCGCCGCCGCCATCGGTCCGATCGAATGATTCGAGTGAGTCTCCAGCTCTGAGTCTGGGTTTTACCTGAGCCACAAAGGAAGCCTTAGCAGGGAGACCTGAGTTGGGCCCAAGCAGGTTGGGGGTATGTGTGCCTGCGTCTGTGAGTAATCCGTACATAAAGGACAGTGCTGACCCACGTGCTGTGTCACGTTTCAAATAGTATGGGCTTGTTAACACCTTTCTATTCCTGAACTAAGGAAATATACCTGGGATCCTGCTGTGACTGGAAGCAGGCTCAGGACAGTTCTCACCTGGGGACAAGCCAGGTGTTTCTGCACAGCAGAGCCATGTCTTAACCTGACACTGTGCTGTTTTTACCTTGCCCGTCTTTTCTTACCACAAGCCTGATGCCACCTCTTTGCACTGTGCTCTGCTTTGTGCTGTAGGTGGGCTTAGCCTGGGTATGTCACTGTGCCCTGTGAGGCAGACAATTGATCTAAAGGGGTCTGTGAGATAGTTAAGCTGGTAACTTCTGAGTTAGCTTGGATTGGCTCTGTGTTGTAGACTCAGGAAAAGAACTGGGAAAAGAGAACTGTGAGAGTGATTTGGTGGTGAGGCTGGTGAAAAGAGCCTAGTGAAAAACTGGTTAGTGTGTATCAAATTATCTTCCAATTCACACACTGAATGGGCTAATTTATTTCAGAGCAAATTTACCTTTTCCAGAATAGCAAACATTTTATTTTGAAAATAGCATCCACACCAGACATTGGGCTTTTCCATTTCTTGTGTACTGATGCTTTAACTCTCTTTTTAAAGTGTACTTAAACCCTGCTGACATGAGGTATTGTGTTCTTGCTTACTAGTTAAGCCTAGCTTGACTAAGTCTGTGCTTCCATTTTTATTTTGTTAGAAAGGATCTGCCATGAAAGGCTTGCAGATTGCTGGTACAATTCCCACTCACTCTCTGGAGCAGTCTGGGCCTACCATTGGGAAAAAAGGAACCTCAGCACTCTCAGCTCTGCTGCAGATGGAAGCCAGTCAGAAGTGAGTCTCTACAGGTTGTCTGAAGAGCCTAGAAACATCCTTCCTGCATATTCTGCCTGGGCTGGCTAAAGCAGATTTGGGGAACTTTGCCTCACGTTATGTTAAATACATAAGAGATTTAATAATTTTAATGCTAAGTTGGTATTACACATGCATAATAAAACTGAGTTTAAGGGTCCCTGTTATTTGTGTGGTGTGTAAGGTACTTAAGGAATCTTGGATTAAGTGTGCCTCACTATGTGGGAAAGCAAGTATCTGAAAATACACCAGTACCCTTCTGCAACAGTTGCTTTTGGGGGGAAGCTGACACAAAGTATGTTTGAATAAACTCTGGATTCCTTCCTTCTGTTTTAGGACGCTGGGGGAGCAGCAAGCAGCAATGCTTTCTGGGAAGAGCTCTGGGCAGCCTTCAGAGAGTGGGAACATTGCTATTACTCCCACTTATATGGACAGCCCTCGTAAGGTAAAGACTTCCTGGTCTTTCATTAGCTGCTATTTCTACATAAGAACTGAAGATTATTTCTCTGAGCACTTGACTACATCATACCACATTTTATTCTCTAATCCAGCAAGGACTGATCCTATATGGCCTTTGTGTGCAAGGGCATAGGAATTCAATTCTGTAACTGTGACAATGGGAGGCCATCTCAGTGTTTTGCTGATTTAGGTGCTATTTGCTAATTAGTCCATTTCCTTTTCTGGTAGCACATTTCATTTCAGTCAGGTTTTGACTGTTAGGTTTAGCAGTACACTGCTGTCTACATCTGTGTGCAGGCTGCCTTGGAGAGACAAATCAACTTCTAGATCATGACTGTGTGAAGATTGAGTGGAATTTTAATAGCAGGAACTCAACTCTCTTGCCTGTGCTTAGAGGAGGGGATATGTTCCTGAGAAGTGCTTTAGATGTCATTCCTTCACTGGCTGGACTCTAGACTGGAGAAAGTGGCCTTCCTGGAGCTTTCTTCAGACACTTAAAGACAAGACTGTGCTGTCCTCAGCCTTTCTGTCAACAGCCCTGTGAGAGCCAGGAGAGCAAGAACTCTGCCTCCAAGTCCAACCAGAAATACTTGATTATTTTTCTGTGTTCTGCCATGAAGGTCTTTCAACAGAAGTAACAACTGAATAAAGATAGAAAATTTAAGTGTAACTTGTCCTTGGGTTCAACGGTTGAAATACTGTAAAGAAAAGTTCTCAGATTAACCACTATCAACCACCTCTTTCAGCATTTTTCTCTCAGCATCCAGTGTTTCTACATCCACTGTTTTCTGTCACCATCAGGAACAAGTGTTTTGTTATTCTGGAGACCTAGATATTGATAGCTGAAGTGGTAGAGTAACTGCCATCATCTTAGTAATAGACACCTGCTTGTAGATTTAGAGTATTTGGAGACCACAGATGAGAGTCTGGAGCAGGACGTGCTAGACCTGGAAAATGTAGGTGCTCAAACTGACTTGAGGTGTGTTTGCAAACTTCCACATCATAATTCAGACTTTGCATTCTCCTCTTCTACCATTTTGAAAAATCAGCTTCCATTTTTAAATACAGAAATCTTAAATGTCAGTAAAACCGGAAAATTCCACATAGGACACAGAAGAGAAAAATGTTGTGTCTGGTTGTTCTGTACAGCAGGGGGGAAAAGGCAAAACAGACTTCCCTAGCAATGGCACAGTGGTGTTGGGACCAAATTAGCAGACTTCGTGCTACCAGAAAATGCCATCTTAAGTAACATTAAAAGTAACTATATTCCAAAGCCTCTCTGGAAGGCTGACTGGAAACTCTGGAAGAGTGTGTTATCAATTGAAGGTCTTTTCTGCTGCAGTAGTAAACACTCCTGTAAATATTTACACAGAGAGACTGGAAGATAAGCAGTTGGAATCTCCTAATTGATGGTTCATGCCTGTTGGAAGGATGCCAGTGGACAGGCAGCTTGTGCTCACTTGGGAACACCAGCAAGTGTGTGCCTCGTGTTGCAGCCCCTGTAGGGCTCCCCAGCACAGAGAAGTCTGGCTTTCCACAGACTTGCAGCCAGAGAACTGACAAATCGTCACAGCTGTGAGCTCTGTCAGCAGCTAAGGGACCAAGTGCTTTTCTAGGATGCTCTTCATTGCTGGAGTTATTTCAGACCAAAACTGAGCCACTGGCTTCACCTTACTCTGTCCCAGAGTAGAATTGACAAGTCACTTCAGCCAGTTGCTGGGCAACACAGTATGGTTTTAACCCAGTGAGTTCTCTGGATCCATAATCTGTTTGGGAAGTCTTTGCCCTTATGGATCCAGGGTGCTTGGCTCTGCTTCTGCACTGTGTAAATTGCCAGTCATGTAACCCTGGTGTTAATTCTTTCCAGAAAATGTTTTATATGTTTTATACATACCAAGGTAAGCATCATCTTAACTGCAGGCTAGACAAAAATATTTTGCTAAGGGAACAGAATAAAAAATTGCAAATAGGGAATGAAAATCTAGATGAGTTCCACTGCATTGTCTTATGTGATAAGAGAATCATGACACATCTCTGAATAGCAGCTGGACATAAATTCACCCAGGGTTTGCAAGTAGGCAGGAATATAGCACAGGCAGTATCTGTTTAATTTTGCATGAAGTATTAAACAACGTGTTGGAAGGATCTTTGTGATGAGTTTTTCTTCCCTTTCCTTTGCACTATACCAGAACTGCATTTAAGATGAAGAGTGTGCTTTCTGAAAAGAGCTGCTTGCCTCTCCTTCTTTATCATTTGAATGACTAACAGATTAGAAAAAAACCCTCTCCTCCTTTGAATATTTGTCACTACACCTGTGATTGTACAGGCTTCTGTATTTAAATTTTGTGTTTGGGATGGAAGCCCCATACTTCAGAGCTCAAGTCTTTCTCCTTTGAAGTATGGAGGGAAGGCTCTAGTTTCAGTTGGCTTCTGATCAATGTGGGTTTAAAAATTTTGGGAAAGCATCTGCACTAAGGAAGAGCAATGTCTTGTTACAGAGAGAGAAAGTAAGGATATGTGTGTGAGTAACTCCTGATGCTCTGCATTCTGCTGCATCTGACCTTCTGGGTCTGGGATTTGCATTCTCCTCATACTTCCTCTCTGTGGTCATTTCATACTTGCACAACCTTGTATTTGCTTTTCTTCAACTCCTTGCTCCTGTTGCTGTTGCCATTAATGGGCCTCCTTCCTCTGATGCCTTCAGGATGGGGCCTTCTTTATGGATTTTGTTCGCAGCCCACGTACAGCTTCAACTTTCTACTCACAGGTTAGTTTTGAATGGGTTGTTGTCATCTCTGGCTTTTGGACTGAGGTGATGGACAGCATTTGTGTCCTTAGGTTGCCACTCTGTGAACCTGTGCTAATTTCCAGATCCACTCATTGTAAACGAGATGTGCAGCATTGGCAGGACAAAGTGGCAAAATGCAACCATTTTCTTCCTCTATTCAGTGTCTGTGCTGTGTTTTGGATGTTCATGTGCCCTGTCTCACTGTCCTTTGCAGTACTGTCTTGTCAACTACTAAAGTTTCTCTTTCTGTTTTTCAGTAAGTGCTTGTTTTCCATCTTCCCTCACTGAACAAAATGGCAACAGCTCATTCGGCTAGTTCTTGGCTTAATTACTTGTGTGGTATTTGATTGACAGGTGATTCTGGAGATATCCAAGTCAAATTGTGTCCTTGGACTCCTAAACAACCGAGGGCTGAAAATATTGATGTCGTCTTGGTTTAAAAGAGTCATTGGTGACAGAAACTGTTTCTACACTTAGCACCAGTCAGGAATTAGCAGTAACACAGTGTGCCCATAGAAGTTGCTGCTGGTTTAAGTGAGCTCTGAGGAGGGGGAGTGGTTTTAGCTGTGGTTTTAGCTGGCTCTGGGTGTTGTGGAGTCCACGTTGTAGCATCTGCTGGTTTTGGCTGCCCACGAAGGGGCATCTGCCATTAGAGATTTTTGGGATGTGAGAAGTGGCATAAGTAAAGGACTCTTGGCTGTCAGACCTAAGTCGAGCTACCAGCTTTGTGATTTTTAGCTGTGTATGTGCTGTGGATTCATCATGGCAGAGCAGCCCCCATATTTACACCAGCTTGAGTTAGAGTTACTCTGCTGTTCGTGTTCCTCTCCCCCACCTCTCCAGCTTTTATATAATGTGCCTTTACTAAACCATACGTGTTAATGACAGATGGCAATTACAGCCTGTACTTTGCTGAATCCTTCAGCATTCATGTTCTTTCTGAAATGATTTTATGTTAATTTTGTGAACTATTCAGTCTACCATTGGAATAGTGCGAGTGTTCCTGCGGGAGGAAAGTGTTCCTGTTGTCTTGGCGACATAGGTGTGGGTGGGTGCCAACCAGCCTTCTCATACTGCCCTGAGAAAGGAGGGAAGATGAGCTGATTTTTTTGTGCATTATGAAACTTGAATTCGTGTGATGCATTTGCATATTTTTGGTAGTTAGACTAGAAACTATTTTTGCTAAATGCTTACTACTTTTCCATAGTGATTAAGGGTCCTGTTCTGTTCACTGTGTGTTTATAATCAAGGTTCTTCACTTGAACTGAAAAGGTCAGGTTTGGACTGGTGTTGCTGGTTTGCCAGTAGTTCTCTCAACACAATCGTTACTGGGTCGGTGATCCTCATCTTTATTTGGGTCTGAATTTGCTGTTTGTCAGGAGCTCTGTAGTGATGACAAAATAAGGCTGTATTTATCCCTTCTGCATATGCTTGTGCTTCCTTAGAATATTGCTTCTTGTTAACTAACTTGGGCTGAGGCACAGATGATGTGGGGAGTGGAGAAAATGGGAAATGGATTACATCCCAAATTTCATAGAGATGTTTCTGTGTTTACTCCTTACAGGTCTCTATAGATCAATCAGTTCCTGCAACCTCAGATGGCAACACGTTGATAACCACGGGGCAGGTCCCTGACAGGGGCAGCACCCAGACCCTGGGAAGCACCCAGAATGTTGCAGACCCAGGATACACCACAGCTGGTGCTGCAGAGGGCAGGTAGGACAAGCACAGCAGTGCTGTGCTGCAGAGCTGTTCAGTTACAGTCCCTTTCTGGTGTCAGGGAATGGGCACTTAAACAGGAACCTGAGAACAGGCTGTGCTGTGCCTGTCAGCACAAGCAGCCATTTGTCACAAGACCTTACTGCAGCATTTCCACGTGCAGAGAGAGTGGTAGTAAAATAAGCCTTGCAACCCAGTTTTCCAGAATTAAATGAACACAAGGCCTGATTCCTCCACCCACAAGCAGAGCAAATTCATTCTTCAAGAAAATAAGAAATTCCATTTCTGAAATCTGTTAGTAGGAAACTAGGCTTTTAATTGACATCTGTCTCTTTTGGCTAAGGGGGGCCTCACAGGTCTAATCAGATCGAGTAGGCTGATGAAATCCAAGAGGTTCTAACCTGGAAGCGAGACACCGGGGAGGAAGCAACATTGAAAATAAACTTTATTAGCACCTGTTTCCTGTGGTTGTATATTACAGTTTAAAAAAAAAGCCAACTTCAAAATGTTTGCTCTCAATTGCTCCTAAGTACAGCTGTAAGTGACACAGTATGCATTGGGTCCATATAGCAATGTCCTGGTGACCTTAGGAGGGAAATACAGGTCTGATGCTTTTAGTTGTCCTTCTTGAGATGAAAAAGGAAATAACGTGGCAAAGTCATTGTTGAAAAGAGAGATCAGTTTTCTTAAATGTATATATTTGAACAAATCTGGCAGCTTCCTTGATTTCTGAACATGCTTCTGTTTACTGCCCAGCTCTCAGCAGTGTTCAACAAGTGCTCTGACTTCTTCCTCCACTTTGGTAGAGATTCTTGAAGCCATGAAACACCCCACGTAAGTTTTAATATAAATGTGCTTACATCTGGTGATATGTTTTTTGTAAGAGGACATGAGGCATGGAGTCACTCAAAGGAGAGCCCTATGTCTGTTGAAGAGTTAAACTTTCTTTTGTTGTTCAGTTCCAGTTGCTCTAATAAGGAATTTTGTAGAAATTGAGGTACGAGCAAAGACTTCAATTTTTAGAATCCCAGAACCTTGTCAAATCAAGAATTCTCAGTAAGTCACTAAAATGCTGTCAATGTCAGCTCTTCATCTTGTGGCTAGAAGCCAATGAGACATCACTCTGGGGGCATTGTGCATTTCTTGTCCTGTTTTATCCTCCTCCTTTTTTTTTTTTTTTCCCCAGCAGTGATTTTTGTCACTACTTAAAAGAACTCTCAATCAGTCTGGGTTAATACATATGACTTGCTGTGATTCAGCACAGGGATCCAGCTGCTCTCTGAACAGAAGGGCCTCTCCCCATACTGTTTCATCAGTGCAGAAGTTGTGCACTGGCTGGTGAATAATGTGGAAGGAGTGCAAACCCAGGCCATGGCCATTGACATAATGCAGGTAAGTCAACTATCCAGGGGCATATGTAGGGCCAGAAATGCCTCACTCTGTGAAGAAAGTAAAATTTTAGAGGAAAGCATAGCAATAATTTCTGTTACTTCTTAAGATCCTTCTATGGATAAGTACTGAAAGCAGTGCTCAAAAGACTACGAGGTAATAATGATGTTTTTTGGATTCCCAATCACAAAACAGCAACATATTCTTCAGTAGTAATACATATTTTTTTCCACTTATATGATGATGGTTCTGCGTATAACCTCCAGTTGGCTGGTACTTACCAAGTGCTCTGCATGGTGTTGGAATTGTTAGGCACTAGGCTGTGATTTGGTTTTCCTTCTGATAATTAGTTAATAAAGTTGTAATAAAACAAGTACATGACCTCTCTTATGGATGCTGAAGCAGACACACTTTACGCAGGAACACTGCTTGTGTTCGTCAGGGATTTTTCTATATTGAACTGTGTCAGGGACAGAAGGTTGGAAATGTTTTGGAGTTCATTCCTCTGCTGAGATCCCATATCAATTAACAGAGAACTTAGAATGCTTTCAACCTCTTACCTTCTATAAATTCATCTATAAAACCAGAGCAGGGTAAGGGAGGAAGACAGACATCTGTGGAAAGGTCAAACACAATTTCTCAGGGAGATAAGGAATTGCTGCATTTACTGAATATCAAGAGATAACTTTGCTGGTATTCTTGTTAGGCACGTATCTGGACAAAAAGATGTCAAGAAAAAGAAAATTCTTTCCTAATGTTCTCTAGTGACTTTTTTATGTAACTGGAAAAGTGATTTCTTTTTTATCGTGTTTGCTCTGTTCTCTCTTTTCTTGTTCAGAAAATGTTAGAAGAGCAGCTTATTGTCCATGCATCTGGAGAAGCTTTACGAACGTTTATTTATGGCTTTTATTTTTACAAGATTGTTGTGGACAAAGAACCAGACCGAGGTCAGCACTGTTATTACAAGACTTTCTTTACTATCCCTTTGCATAATCACTAGGCTCTTCTTGATTCTTAGGGGTGCTGGAGCAGGAATGCATTTTGGGAGCAAGCAAAAACACTGATCTCAAGAGAGTCTTAGAAATTCAGCCTTTTTGGTTTAAAAAAACCTCAAAAACTTGCAGAAAACATAAAGTAATTTCTTTCCTGCCTCTTTTCATCAAGAACTACTCTTCTCTCTGTCTTGACCACCTGTTTCTAATTGGAATTGCCCTTCCCCTTGTGCAGTGGGGCTGCAGCAGCCTGCCATGTGGCACACCGCTGCCATGGACGACTTCTCCGCCTTCCAGAGGAAATGGTTTGAGGTGGCCTTTGTGGCAGAAGAGCTCCTGCACTCGGAAATCCCGGCGTTCTTCCTGCCCTGGCTGCCCAGCCGCCCCGCCTCCTATGCAAGTAGGCACAGTTCCTTTAGCCGCAGTTTCGGAGGACGGAGCCAGGCAGCTGCACTCTTAGGTAGATGCACAGCACAGGTGACAGCTGGGGAAGTTCAAGGGGATAGTTTGAAAGGGGAAGAGCAGCCAACCAAGGGTATGATCTCACGTGGACCAGCAATAAAGCTGCAAATTTCATGCTGGCCTTACATGTGTCTTGCACGTGGACTTGTTCTCATATGCTGGAGGTGTGCTTCACTGGCTGAGCAGGTAACTTTTACTTTAGGAAACTGGAATACAGTAAAAAGTATCTCTTAATATTCCTTGTTCCTGAACCTCTAGAATTTAGGGAGGAAAATACTTTGTCTCCCTGCACTTCCAGAGAGACTCTTCATGACCTGTAAGGAGTATGGAAGGAGAAGTTCTGAGAACAGCAGAGTAACTAAACTGTTCTTAAAATTACATGTCTAATTGCTTCCTGGGGGCAAAACCCACAGTGAGATCCAGATGTATTAGAAGTCTTCTGTGATATGCTGGAGGCTTCTTAGCTAATCAGAACCAGAGACAGACTCCTTTTATTAATGAGTCTGTGAAGCCCAGCTACAAATGATCCCTGTAGTATGGAAGCTGTAGGAAGATCTCGCTGCTGGGCCAGATACCATTAGTATCTAATGTTCTCTAATGTGTGGAGAATAACACTTGACTGCCTCTAACAGCCCGTGAAACACACTGACTGTGTGACTGACCCTGTTGCTTTGTCAGCATTTTGTTGCATTTCCAGGCCAGCCTGAGTCACTTGCTTTTGTTCCTCTTTCCCTGTTTAAGAGAAAAATCATTGCTATGGAACTGCAACTTCAGGTTTATTTAGATGCATCTGTTAAAAGCCTAGCAATTAAGGATAAAAAGAAAAAGTTTTCTGTTCTCCTGTTGTGTATATTTG
The DNA here is from genome assembly GCA_013400975.1 of Atrichornis clamosus. Taxonomy (NCBI): domain Eukaryota; kingdom Metazoa; phylum Chordata; class Aves; order Passeriformes; family Menuridae; genus Atrichornis; species Atrichornis clamosus. The sequence continues at coordinate 121,520 of WBMZ01008297.1, forward strand.
ACCTTCTGAAGAGAAGTGCCTTACTGCTGGTGTAGTATCTCTTAAACCTGAAGTCACAGTAATCCTTGGTGTATTTCTGAAAGCCTTGTTTGAAGAGGAACAGCATCAGAAATGGGAAAGCATTAAGGATAGGAAGTCTGAACTAATGGTTAATTCCCTGAAGCCAACATATGCAGGATATTTTCCCTGTCACACGATAAATCTGTTGCCTTGGCTGGTATCCAACCTCATTAGCTCAGTGGCTGGCCAGAGCTGAAGCCTGAACATGGGCTGGCATTAAAGTGTAGTGGAGGTTGGTGGCGCTTGGGCCAGATCCTGTTCGTGGTTTGATCTCTTACTCACTATTTAGCCTGAGAAAACCACTTCACGTTCCCCTGTCTGTGTTCTTCTGTGAGGTGAGAAGACTGAGGCTCAACAGGCCTGCACCTGTGGGGGCAAGCAGAGGAAGAAGGGTGCCTCAGTGTCCCCCTCACCTTTCCTTTAACACCAGCCAGGAAAAGAGTGTATTCCTGCAGCATGTGGTGTATTATACACCTGTGTAGCTCTTCTTTTTCTTTTCAGGTGGGATTATGTCCATTCTACTTTTTAACTAATTTGCAGTCCTTGAATGAGTTATAAATGCCTTCAGATTGCTCACTTGCTGTCTGGTTTTTCCAGGAATTTTAGTTTCTTGTAGAAAAATTGAGTGTGGAAGTTTTTTCTTACAAAGGAACTGTTTTAAATGATGTTTCTGTGCTGTCCCTCTTCTAAACAGTATTCAAAAAAAAACTTCCTCGGTTCATCTGAGGCAAGGAGCTTTACTAAACCCAGATGACCCCTGGTCCACGTGACTTCATTTGTTCCTCTCTTGGTCTTGATTTGGTTGTGGTTTTTATTTCTTCCCCTCCCCACCTTCCCTAAATGTCAGGCTGTGACATAAAATTGCATGCAAGCATTGGGAGCTCTGGAACAAGCTCCGTGTATCTCTCAAATCTTCATCCCTCCCAATTCCCCAATCACTTGCCCAGTGACTGTCCCCTTTCCCTTCCCAGTGGAAGTCTGACCTGTGATATACCTAATCTTGTCCCTTTGATTTATAGCAATGCATGCACTAGCAATTGTAGTCATGTATGTAGCAGAGTCTGTGACTGGAGAATAACCTGCCTGCTCCTCTCCGATTTGCTTATTAAATCATTAGTTAAATACCCAATGGTACAAGACAATTGGGAAGCAGGTGAGTCCTCTTAAAATCTGACCTATGGAAGCCAGAGTTTATTCTATTAAAAGAAGTTGGTTTTAATCAGAAGCTTCTGAATTCAGACACATGGACATTTCTCATCAGTGTTTAACCTATTTTTGATTAGCTCACCTGTTTGGACTGTGTTCCTCTTGCTTGCCTGTGAATTGTAGCCGCAGACAAGGTGGAGAGAGACACTCCAGCCCTAACAGGGAGTCTGCACTCTCTGCAAAAAGGAATGGTCTAAGGGAGCAGGGAGCTCATTCTTCACAGTGTGCTAGTTTGGGTACCCTGGGCTGTGGTGTTTTCGCTGACCTCTTGGCTAATGACCAACACCTGCCTGACTGAGCTGCTTTGGTTTCACAGCTTCTGGGATGTTGTTTTCCAACAAACTTTGTTACAAAATTGGCACCATAACCTGCTGACCACTAGCATTGTATTCACAATATCTCGCTGTAGAGGAGCCAGAAAAACTCTCAAGATGTCTGTCTGACAATACCAGATCAACTCAGAAACTGCAGATAATACATTTCCCAAGGGCAAAAATGGGTCTTATTTACAAAACAGAACTGAGTGATGTTCTTTCATTTTTTTTTTTCCTGTTCTATGCTGCAGTAATAGCAATGTAAAGGATTTAATTATAACCTTGAAAACTGCCTCCAGCTACCTTGCAGTAGAAGTGAAGATGGGAACTTTCCATCTACCTTGAGGAAGAATTTCAACAATTAAATGCATTAAGCCATTAAATTATAAGATAGTTTAAAAGCTGACCCTATAGAAGGGTGCACATATTCTGCTTAAGCAAGAGATAACAACATCCATCCCTCATGCATGCAATAATAAAAAGGGCAAAAGTTTATCAATAGTATCCTTGCAGCCCACTGTTTTATGTCAGCTTTTAACATTACAGAAGTGTTAAATTATGTATTTGTCTAAACAAAAGTTTGTGACGATGTCTTCCATAGCAGGACTTCGGTCTCCAAGTCAGGAGATCTGGGTTCTGACCCTGGCCTTGCAGTCCCTTGTGTGACACCAGCCAGGTCACTTCCACTGCTGTGCTTCTCTTCCTCTCTTGCCTGATACCTGAGGTTTTCTCTCACCAGGATGCTGGGGTGTAGGGCATAAAGGGAGCCGGATCTTGGGCACTATCCCAGCACTTACTGCAAAGCACCAGGAGGTATTGCAGTGGTCAGAATACTGCTGCATGTCTTGGCTGTCTCTTCATGCTTTTACAGAAAGTGTTGGATGAGCAGTTTTAACAGTGTGGTAATGTGGGATATTGATACGGGGTTAAAGAAATAAGAAGTTTAACTTCTAATCTCCTGTAGCTGTGGAAAGTCCTGGAATGCTCCTGCCCTGTGTAACAGCACCCTGTTGTGATTTCTGTGGGAGGCATATAGAAATATTTGGAATGTTGAGGGCATGAGGAAGCTGGTGTTGTCTAGCCATGCTTAATTATGGCACAAGTTGCATGTTGATTAACTGCTGGTCTCTTGGTTCTCTCTTTATTGCAGCTGAAATGTCTTTTGACTGCTTGGGGAGGTGATTTTATAGCACCCCTGACAGAACTACTTCAGGTTTTTTGTCTTTTATGATCTGGATGAGAGACGCATTCTGGGACTATTCTGCTAGCCCAAAGAGATCTGGGGAGGAATGGGATGACCAATACATTTCAAATAGCTTATTTTGGTTCTTCTGTTCTCTTCATCCCGTCTCGCACTTTAATGCATCTTCTAAACCCCTCCTGTTCCTTGGCTGTGCAGCTGCCACGGTGCCTGAGCAACGGACGGTGACGCTGGACGTGGATGTGAACAACCGCACGGACCGGCTGGAGTGGTGCAGTTGTTATTACCATGGCAACTTCTCCCTCAGTGCTGCCTTTGAAATCAAGTTACACTGGATGGCAGTGACTGCAGCTGTTCTTTTTGAGATGGTGAGATCTTTGTGTTCTGGATGGCCACAGAAATGCCCGTCTGGCCTCTGTATCCCTTAAACAACTGGGAACGTTGTCATGGGAAGTATTAGGAGAGAGACAGTGGCTTGGATCTGCACTTTTTTCCATAAGTAATTTTCCTGGTGGTTGTTGATGTTGCTGCATCTGGTCAGCATTTATCACACCATCTATAGTCATTCTGTCTGCAGGAGAGTGTCCTGCTTTTAGTGGGTTTTGTGCACAGTATGCAGAGATCAGCACAGGTCAAGGTGATAAATTTAAGTCCCCCTTAGGCAAATTTTAAGCCTTGAACTGGGTCTTTGAAAAAGAATCTGTTTCACATTGTGTTCCTTCTATTCCCAAACCTTTAAACTTTAAATCTCAGTGGAATTGCTTTCATAACAGGGCTTTTCCAGGCAATGCATTCTTCCTGTTCAGCAATGCTTTAGGGGTTTTTTTTAACTTGCTGAAAACATTTTGAATTGAAAACATGTCACTTTTTAATTTTTAGATTTAATTTTTAGAATTTTTTGTTTGTTTTGCCTAATGTAGCTTCTGTAAAGCTCGAATTATTTAACACCAGGTTTTACCACACCCAGCCAGACAGCACTAGGTAGTCGGTTTTGCTTTTATTTAAAATCAATTGCACTGTTCCAGTAAAGCAGAAGTGTTTAGCCACTGGTGCTAAGTAGGCTGAATCAGTTCCTGAAAAATGTCCTATTTTAAAGTGCTTTCTGATTGATGGGGCACTTCAGAAAAAGGAAAGCCTGATGTCTTGTGCTTGTACTACTTTGCTTGCAAGGATGTTGGTGTTCTTGCCATGCAAAGCAAGCTGAGCCTGTGGGGAATTGAGCATGTCTGATCTATTCCTGGGGAATGAATTGCTCTTATGCACATAAGTGCCCTTCGTCAGTTGGCATATGTGGTATGATTCATTGTTGGAATTTCTTCTCAGGTTCAGGGGTGGCACCGGAAAGCCACCTCCTGTGGGTTCTTGCTGGTCCCAGTGCTGGAAGGCCCCTTTGCTTTGCCCAGTTACTTGTATGGGGACCCACTTCGAGCTCAGTTGTTCATCCCACTCAATGTGAGCTGCTTGCTGAAGGAGGGTAGTGAGCATTTGTTTGATGGTAAGGAATGCACTTTCTTTTACCCCTCAGGATACTTTCTGCAAACAGGTCACTGCTGGCATGTAGCTGACACAAAGAAGCTCATTTACCAGCCAGCATTAGGTGGCTGAAGGACCTGTTTATACAAGTCAGCAGCTCCCTCAGGAAGGAGGTGCTGGAGGAAGCTCTGTTGGTAGGCTGATCATTCAGGGGGGTGAGGTGGGCAGCAGAAAGCACCAACACACAGGAAAGGTGGTTTCCACGGTGATGTTTAACCTTGCACACACACCCTTACAGAGTCTGTATCAAGTAGCTGTTGTGTTTGACAGACTCTTAAGTCTGTTTTGCTCCTAGACCCACAGCTGCTTTGCATTTGTATCCTGCGTTTGTTTATTCTCCCCTTCCCTGAGATTGGGCTTTCACCACTGCCATCCTTTTTTGTTGTTGCCGTGGTTACTTTAATAGTTACAGTGTTTGCACACGAGATTAAGTGCTAGAAAGTGCAGTCTCCTTTTCTGCAATGTGACCTCGCCCTTTGCTGTTGTGGTGAGTCACAGGTGGAAGCCCAAAGATCAGAGAACTCTGACCCCAGAGAGGGGCAAAATCGCATCATGAGAAGGGACGATTAGCAAAAGTTTTGTTTTAAAACAGTAAATATGATATTTTCATTAACCCCATACTCAGTGTCCAGGTGTAACTGTACAGTGAATGTGACAAATCCATATGCTGTGAGGTCACCACAGCCCCACTGATTGAACTAAGTGTTTTCAGAGCACTCTTGTGATACACAGCAGCCCACTCTCCTTCCTTGCCCCCTCCCACACACCCCTTTATGTTCCTCTCCATATCAAGAGACACAAATAATAAATTCAGGGATGAGTCTGCTACTGGAGTGTACAGGATATTTTGAAGGGACAGCTGACAGAAAAAAATATGACTGAAAGAAATGACTAGGGGAAGAAAAAGGAGCAGGGGCCTTCTGGGGAAAACTGAAGTCTTGAAAAGTAAGGAAATAAAGTAGCTTTACTAGATAATTGTTACTTTTTGTTTGTCTCAGGCTTTGAACCAGAAACCTACTGGGACCGAATGCATCTGCTCCAGGAAGCGATAGCACACAGGTATGTCTGGAGTGGAGTGACCAAACAATTCCTATCTCCCTGGATAATGTGGGATGAAGGCCTGTGCTGAGCAGTCACTCCTGAGTCCACGTGGGTTCTGTGCTATGTGCCACTCTGAAATCTGCTTACAGATTGTTAGACCAAAATGCAGCCTCCGTGCCTGGAGGTGGTTCTGTTGCTGCAAGTGGCAGCTACATGGTGTTTCAGCCTGTCACTCATTAGGAAACCATACTTTCCTCCTAGGGAGGCCATTGCCTTTGAAAAGTGCCCTGTTATTCTAAGTAAGAAGCAGATAGACTGTAAATAGATTTGTCCTGAGAAGGGACAGTTATTTCCTTCATGTGTGTTTAGCACAGTCTTGAACTGGATGACGCCTGATGGTTGACAATAGGCCGGAGACTGGCATGTGAGCTGTACCTAGGAGGTTGGGCCCAGTTTAAGAAGGAATTGTTGGATGCTTTGGGTACTATCTAGCCTTATTCCTTTGTGTGATTGAGCTGCCAGTTTGTTTCATGGTGTTGCTGCCAGGGTCCTTTTCATGACAGAGGTGCTGCCTTTTGTAATGGACTTTAGCTTGGAAATCAGTTTTCATTAGTTTAGAAAGCAGGAGAGGAACAAGTATCCTACAAATAGCAGAGAACTGCCAGGTGAGCAGTTCTGCTTGAAGTTCTGCATGGAACACTGCCCAGCATGAAAAAAATGATGTTGCAGCTTGAAACAAACCCAAGGAATGTCTGTCTTTACTATTGCTCTTCCCTCCCTCATGCGCAGCTGCACCATTTTGTCAGAGACTGCTCGGAGCTGCTGCTGCCCTGGTTTCTGACTCTAGTCAGGACAGGGAGCCGTGTGGGGTGACAGGCTGGAGCAGTGTGGGGTGACAGGCTTTCACACTGTGCCTGGCAAGGTCAGAGAATATTTGGAGAAGCTCAATGCTCTTCATCCCTTTTCCTCTTGCTTTCAGGCCATAAGAAAGGAGTAGTGAAAGGATTTCCCCTGGTGCCCTTGCCTTGGGCTGAGGAATTCTACCTGGAGTGTCTGTTTTTATCTTTTTGTTTTGGTTTGGTTTTTTAATTCCCCTTGTCTCTATTTCTGCAGATTTGGATTTGTACAAGATAAATATTCGGCCTCTGCATTCAACTTCCCAGCAGAGAACAAGCCCCAGTATATCCATGTCACAGGTGAGCAATATTTGGGAGGCGCTGGGGCAAGGAGGAGGTTATTACAGACAAAAGAACCATTTTACATGTGTTTTGTGTTTCATGTCAGTGATGTTGGTGCTCTTATGTCCCTAACCAGATGACAAGTAGATGTGTCAGACAACACAAACCAGAAAACTGGAGGGGCAGTATGAAAAGCATGAAGTGTTGCTGCTGATAAATGGTGTTGGTTTGAAATGTTGCTTTACAGTGTCTCTGAAACCTTTCTTTCCAGAAGAGGGGGAAATTTAAAAAAATTAAGGCAAAGCTTATTCCAAGATCAGTGTAAATAAACATGTACTCAGAAGCTAGAAGGAGGGAAAGGTGTTGGGATGAGTCAGTGCTCTATTCTCAGGCTTAAGGTCAGTTATAGATGCATCTCTACCCATACACACTATGTGTGAAATAGATAAAGCGTTTAGAATCCACTTGCATTCATTATTACTCTTCATAAATGTTGGTGGTCTATACGCACTTCTAACTAAGCTCTGTGCATGACACATTGCAGTAAAATAGATTCAGTGTGTTCACAGGGGTTGCTGAGATATGAAAACAATGACAGGAAGAGAGCTTTTGGGAAATTGTGGAAGAGAATGGAAATTGATGGGAAGTTAGCAAGATGGATCAGAACCTAAATGTTTGCTTCCTTCTATGCTTGCAAGAGAAAGGCAGATGAAGTGCACTCTCTCCCGGTGTTGTAACGTGCAGGAAGAAGTAGCACATAAGAGTGAAGGGGGAAAAGTGTAGCCCATCTTCTCTTGCTAAAAGGCAGTTAAATGAAACTCAGGCCAGTTTCCTTTTCAGAATTTAACGAGCCAGCTACCAGTTGTAGGGACTTAGGTCTGCCTCAGATTAAAGTCCTGTCTGTTTCCTCCAGGGACAGTGTTTTTGCAGCTCCCATATTCCAAGCGGAAGTTTTCTTGTGGGCAGCAGCGGCGCCGGCGCAACTCCACCAGCTCCACCAACCAGAACATGTTTTGTGAAGAGCGCATTGGCTACAACTGGGCCTACAACACCATGCTGACCAAAACCTGGCGCTCCAGTGCCACTGGGGATGAGAAGTTCGCTGACCGGTTGCTGAAAGACTTCACAGACTTTTGCTGGAACAAAGACAGCCGGCTTGTTATGTTCTGGACTGACTGTCTGGACAAGATGCATGCTAGTGCTCCGTGAAATAGGGTTGTATCTCTTAGGGAGACAGCTAGAAGCTTTACCTTGTGGCAAGGAAGTAGAAGCGAAGAGTCTCTCAGTTGGATTCATATTGAGACTCCAAGAGGACCTGAGCAATATTGCTGTTGATATTCAACAGAATTTGATTAAGTGCTTGGAAAAAAGAATTTGAGCTCTTGACTTGCTTATATCTATCACCTGACCTCAGCTTGGTTTCAAATAGCTACAGTCGTTGATTGCCAAAACTTCAGTTAGAGCAGAGGTAAAGGAGGGAGAGTGCGAATGGTTTTCAAGGGCAGTTGGATTCAGCACAGTGTGATGGTATCAGCTTCCTGTCATTGGAAATGATCGGTGCTGCTGTCATCTGGTGTGCCTGGCAGCAGCCTGCCCCTTCCAAGGTGTACCTGATCGTGTGAATATGTAAGATAAGATGTGAGAGATGCTTGTTAAATTTTCATACATGTAAATAAGTAAAAATGCAGAAAATTAAATGACTTGATGTTTTATTGTAACTCCACAGACAGCAACACAGAATTGATGAGTAAAAGAGAATAATTGTCAAAAGGAAATACTGTTTTCTATGTTCAGCTCAAAGTTCAGTGCTGGGGCTTTGTCTTTTAAGCATCCAGGATTTTCTGTCTTCGGCTCTGGATCTAGAACTGTGTCACACAGCAAGAGCAGGAAGCCAGTTAGTGTCTTTCAAGGCCAGCACCAAAGCCTAAGGAGAAATCAAGGGCCACTGAACACAAGATGCTGCTGAGGATTAGGAGCAGATTTTTAGAAGGTGTCTGCATGCATCAAGAAGATCCCTGCACTCAAGTATGTAGCCTTTGTCTTTGCACAGAAAGCTTGCACATGGCCTTGGCACGAGCTGGTTCTTTCAGTGCAGATTCAGGGTGGGACACAACCAGCACCCAGCCGTGCTGTAGCGAGGGCTGTTGGCTCCTGCTATGAGATGGTTCCTATTGTTATCTGTCCTTGAGAAACTGGAGTCAGGGGAGGAGTGCCACCTTCACAGTGTTTAGACCTGATTCAAGTCAAATCGTAGCTGCTTCAGTTTTTTATCCCCTAAACCGAGTCTGGATGACTCATCTGTTTTTAGAAAGCACCCACCTACAAAAGGTGGGTTTGAGCTGCGTGCCTCTTCATTCAGTTCCTCTCAGTGTGTCAAAATTATCAGTGCATGTCTGATCCCCATTAACGACTTAAAAATACTCTCTTCTCTGGCAGGAACTTGCTGCCAGCTATTCTACACCACTGCGCTATGGCAGTAGCTGTGCACGCGGCGGGTACTTGGTCGAAGCCCTGCCGAGGGTGTGGGTGGAGTGCTGGGGCAGCCCTGGAGTCCCGCCTGGGCGGGGACTTGGAGCCCGACGGCGGCCCCGCACCTGACCCCGGAGTGCCCTTTGCGCCGGGAAGCGCTGGGACCCCGCACGAGGCTGCGGACGGGGGTGAGGACCGGGCCGGCTGCAGGGACCGGGACCGACTTCAGGGACCGGCGCCTCGCCGCGGTAGGAAGGGGCTGGGGAGCCGCGGGTCCGGCCGAGGCTGGGCCTGGGTTGCGCTCCCCCCGCTTCGGGAGGGGACGGGGTTGCCCGTGTCTCTGCTCTTGTACTTCGCAGGTATTTAACAGCTTTTCCCCGTTTTGTCCGGCGGGGCTGGAGCTGGCCCAAGGGTGGGCTGTCCTCGCGTGGCACCGCGCTGGCCTCCTTTTCCCAGGAAAACGGGCGAGAAGCAGCCCAGATAATAGTTTTACATTTTACTTTATCTGCCGTCTGCCTCGATCTGTCACGTGCCATTTTGGAGAAAAACGAATTAATTTCACCTGAATGTCTCTGAACTTAATGTTCTCATAGTTTTAAGCAGTGGATGTAAAGCTTAGAGTCAGTCTCCGAGTTTTAGGGCAAGTTTAATGTGTCTTCTGAGCTCAGTTTTCTCAACTGCAAATCTGGTGTGTCTTTAGCTTTTCAGGGCTGCTTTAGGCCTAGGTTTATTTTAAGCGGTTTTGAGATCTTTAGGCTGCTTTTAACAGCACAGTGAATTTCTTTCCTGTAAAAAAATAGCATACCATAGAAGCTAAAATTAGGAGATAATGGTCTTTATCTAACCACAACTTTGTGCATCGCATAGAAAAAGCTTCCAACGGGACATGATGATGAAGCAGTTCATGGCCATGTTAAACAAGAATGAAAATGAGGATCCCCCACCCACCAAGCTGTTGGATCTAGCAGGACAGCTTTGCCAGGACCTCCAGAGCTCATCTCCTAGTCTGGAGAAGCTGGTTGAGGCCGTGATGGGATGCAAAAACAAGATATATTTTCTCACTAACATCCACGTTGTCCGGGCTTGTGTATCTGTTCATATCCGTAATGGGCAGCATGATGCAGCCTGCAGACTCCTGGAGGTATGGATGTGTTCTTTGGTTCTTTGTGGAGACAAAAAGCCATATTTGAAAAACAGTAGTTAGAGCTGTTAGTGCAGAGGTACCCAAGCTGCAGCACGTGGAGCATTTCCAGCTGGCATAAGGCAGTGAAAGGTGATACCTGTGCATTGGTTGACCTGAAACACAGGGTAAAGCCTTTCTTCCAGGTAGCTGGTGGTAATCAGCCAAGGGGAAAAAGGTAATTGGGTGATTATGGCGTTGGTTGTAGCAGGATTTGTGTTCTCTCCTGTGGTGATTCTTGGAGTTTTTCACAATCTTAGGGCTCAGGACATAAAAGTCTTGAGAAGCCCAAGATTAGAGGGCTTGTCAGGGTTGGGAGTATATGAGGAAGGCTGGATGGTGCCACTCAAGCTGAGGGATTTTGGCCTCTAGATCTGGTAATAAGAGGGGAAAAGAAGGAATTAGGCAACTCCCTGTGTACCTTAGAGAAGGTACAGTGAGCCATATGCTTAGATAATGCTACGAGCTCTGTCAAAGCAGTAGGAATCTCTGAGTGAGTTTCTGTTGAGGGTTTTCTCCTTTATAGGCAGTCTGACTGACTCTCCGGAAAGGTTTGCTTACACATGGTTTTGTTTTAGTATTGCAAGGCAGAAGAGAAGGAAGAATTGGTGCAACTTTGGCATGAGATTCACTACAGGAGGGTTATGGAGAAACACCAAAAAAATTTTCTGACACCACTGCAGAAATTCCGTTGCAGGAAGAGGTACTGCATCATGGGGAAATAGAAGTTTTTATCTCTGCTGTAGTTAGCAGATGCAGGGGCTACAGGCACAGAGGCTGATTTTGCACCTCAAGATGCTGCTTCTTGGAGCTGGGTTTTTCTTGTCATTTTGCCCATTTGTGGCAATGTGAGAGAATTCCCAAGAACATGAGTTATTCTTTTTGTGTCCTTTTTAATCCCATTTTCTCCTGTGTACAGGAATCCTCCACCTATTTCCCTTTGTCCTGAAGGTTTGAAGAATCGAAACTATTCAGAAGAAGTACGCCAGTACCTGCACAGATTTGCTGCAGAGGTGACAGCAAATCCCAACAAGAAACAGAGGGTAGGGATATGCTACTTTTAATCAAGTCTCCTTGTCACAGAAAAGCAGAACTCTACAATCAGGGGTCTTTAACTGGTTTAATTTCTAAATTAAACTGGTTTAGTTTTAAATTCTTGTTTTCAGAAGCTGCAGTGGGGCTGGGATTCCTCATATTTGATCTTTCCCTAAAGGTTTCTTTAAAAACATCATCAGATTTGTACTAAGTAATTTCTCTTGCTGTGGACGAAAAGTTGACGGACAATAAATTCCTCACTGGGTTTTTAACAGTTCTAATTTTGTAGTGATTGAGCATAGGCAGCCAAACAGCTGTCACTCAGAAGAGCTCAGTTACAATGATAAATAGTTTTGACTTGACTGAGTTACAGCCTGTATAAAATTGCACTTTGTTCACCAGAACATATTTTGTGCTGACTTTTCAAATGCTGGCAATTTAGTGTGATAACACAATAAGCTGTGTTGGTGTATGCATGGATCTACCTTCTTTGGGCAGGGATAGATTTGTAATGGAAGAGATGTGTGAATTAAATCTATAATCATTTTTGATCACTGCCTTGCCAGGTGAAGGCTTCAGACTTTAAAGTCTCTCTGTGAAGCTGTCATTCTATGAGGTGAGCGTGCTTTGGTGAGGGCATTTTCTGGTGAGCAGTCTAAGATAGCAGTGGTTTGCTTTAGCAAACAAATTGTCTGTGGCTGCAGGGTGGAATGTGTGTTTTTTATCAACTCTTAGTTTATTAATCGGTCTCCTCAGTCGGATCCACGTAGCCTTATCGGAGACCTAGTGAGTAAATGTGTCTGGGTTTGAAAGCTCTTTTGCTGGACTGCTTTTGGAACTGAAGGGAAAAGCCTGATTATTTGGATGTGGTTTATTCTTTTCCCCTTCATCTCTCCCTATGCCTGGGTTTGCAGGAGGGATTGGCTCGGGACATGAACCTGCAGCCAACTCAGGTCTATAATTGGTTTGCAAATTATCGGCGCCGTCAAAAATCCCGCCTCCTTCATACGGAAAAGCTCAACAGCTCATGTCCTGAGAGGGCTTTGACTTCCCACACAAATGAGCAACAGGATAAAGGATTCTACACTCCACGAACTGCAGGTTTGTCTCTTCCTAATGGGCTCCGGATGTGGTTCAGAAAGCTGAAAATCGATTCTAAATTCCCTGAGGAAGGGAAGAATGTTGCTTCTTCAGAGCAGCATCATATGCTGATGGATCAAGTGGATACTGGAGGACTCTGCTTTAGTGGAGTGCCTCATTGTTTGGCTCCTGACTGTCACTCCAGGGGAGCAGATGCTGCTAAGGCCTGTGCAAGGACAGGTGAAAAGAGACACCTGGCTTGAAAGGGGCACAAAATGAAAGCAAATACTTGGGAGGCAGCAGGTTTTAGCTCTCAGATTCTGGGATCAGTGGAGTACTCCAGAAAAACCCAGTGTTTACATGTCCTTCCACAGTCACAGGGAACAGGGGGGGGTCTTGCTGTATTTGGCAGATTAGACTTGTTTCATTGCCTTTTGGAGTAATCATTAGTGTTGTTTCACCTGCCCGGCCTGCACCTTTCAGATGGATCTCATGCAGGCATCAGCCCTGAGCAAATGGAGATGAACCTTGTGCCTCGTCAGCCAGGATGGGAGCAGTCAGTTGCACCTCTGGATAATCCTCCCAAAGGAACATATTTAAAGATGCTGGAATTCAGGTGATGTATGGAAAAGTCTTTACAACTTTAAACATATTCATGGGACTGACTTCCATGCCAGTTCCCAGGGGATATCACTTAGGAGTCTTGACACCATAGATGGAAACGCTTGATGCCCAGTCAGAGCAGCTCATCCCCCAGCTATAGAGGGCAGGATTCAAATGTTTAGCTGGAAGTCCCCCTCTTGGCAAGGCAATATGTCTGTCTGATTCATTTTCTCCATCATTGCAGCTGTATGCAGAGCACAGAGGAGCATGAAGCGGGAACAAGCACGGCTTTGTTCACCACGCCCAACACTGAACAACCTGTACCTTTTTGCACTGAGGCTGTGCTGGAACCAGGAACCTGCTTTAGCTCTCCTTTGCAGCAGCCTGGACAAGCAGCAAGCAGTGCTGCTGCCAGCCGCCAGCTGGGGAGATTTGTCCTGTGCTCTAACGAGTCCCTTCCCTTCCTGCATGAATGCCTGCCCACGTGGCAGGCCCCTAACAACACTAGAGGAGTCTCTGGCTCTATGTGGACCCCAGGTGTAGAAGGTTAGTAGAACTGCACTCAGATTGTTGACCTTGAGGGTTTCTAAGCTTCTCTTCCCTTTCTTGTAAACACTCTTGCTTACTTAAAGTGGCTTTCCAAAATCATGATAAAGGGGAGAGTGACTTATTTTGAGCTTTGGAGTTCTGATTCCATAGTAGTTCAATAAGAAAATCCATTGATTTAAGGTATTGAAACAGACATTCTTACCTACTCTTTTGCCTGACTGTAACTGCTTCCATAAGACACTGGAGGATTCCTTTTAGTGTTTCCATTGGAGGTTGTTGTCTCCAGGTGTTGTCTGCTGACCTTGTCCATTTGCAAACTCCTGGATTTTTAATGCCTGCCATCCTTAAGAGATTGCCTGAGAAGAGGCTGGGAACTTCTTAACTGTGACATGGTGCTTGTCTTCAGGCACGTGTTCTTACTTTCCTTTCTCCTTTGTGCTATTCTTTCTCTCTTCCTCTTTGTCTTCTTCCTGTCCAGTCTTGTTCAGTATTCCCACCATCTCTTTTCTTCTCCCTGTTCTTCAGAATAGGCTTGATAGGATGCATAAGTAATGTCCACCTGCTTTTGCTGCAGGTCTATAGCACAGTAATGCTGTGACTGCCATTCAGCCAGCCTCTGGTGAACATGGAGCAAGGAGAGAAGGAATAGCTGGGTCAGAGGTTGGGGTCATGTTATCTGTATCTGTACTTGTGTTTAATATGAGCATTTATTTCAGCAGGTATCAGAGTTCCCTTGAGCATAGTGCCTCAAGGTGGCTGTGTTGAAACCAGTTCAGGAAGAATCATTCAGCAGTCAGATTTAGAGGTTGAAAGCTTCATGCTTAGAGAAGGACAGCTAGGAACCCTGGAATCTATTCCCCACAGGTAAAGGGAGGGAAAGCACAGGTCTGCTTAAAGGCAGGAATAATAATGATGCTGTAGGTCCGGCCATGTCTTGATACCCTGTTGAAAAGAGTTGCAGAAAGTGATGCATCTCATTCCAAGGGTCTGATTGTCCTTGTGTCCATCCTATTTTGCAGGTATTTATATCTGTGCATGGGAAATGTTGTCTAAGTGTATTTATGTGTGTGTGTGTGTGTGTGTTGCACAAAGGAGATTTGGGTCCAGCCTAATTAGAAAATATATGAACCCCTATTTTTAAAGCAGGTTCAACTTCTGAACTATTTGCTTGGTTTTGGTGGAAAAGCATAACCGATACTGATCCAGTGAGAGCTGGTTCTGTGGGCTGGGTTGGTAGGGCCTGTTCTTAATCCTAAAATGGTTTTTGTAGCTTCACAACCTCATTACAAGATTATTCCATAGTGCAAACTTTCCAAATTGGAAGAGAGAAAGACAGGCACTGTTCTGTCTTGTAACAAAGGCTTCAGACTTCAGATTTTCTCTGGGAATTGAGATAAATTCAGAGAATGCAACACAACAAAAATTCATGCAATTTTTCATATGTTCTACAACTTCCATAATATTACATAAAAATGAACACTCACAAACAGACATTATGAGCTTCCTTTAATTTACTGATCTGTACGACAGAGCAGGAGCAGCAGACCCATTTTATAACCCTTCTGCCTGACACTGTCCAGCATTTGTACCAGCATGACACTGTCAATATGTCAAAAAGGCAGGTAAAAGAAGCTTTATCCCCACTTTAAAAATGAGGAAGCAGAGGCACAGAAGGCTTTGTGGCTTGTCAAACAACAAGGGAAGGCAGTGATTCACTGAAGATAAAGATTGGTGAGGCTTTGGCCCCAGTTCCCTGCAAAAAACATTTCTGCCTTTTACCCCTGTTTCCCACTTGGCTTGGTGCCTTGTTCACATTCATGTCAGACTTCTTGCTCTGAGTTGCTGGGGAGAACCCAGGTCTGGGCATTGTAAACCTCAGGCTGTGTTTTAGGATTTGCAGTTTTAAACAGTGACTAAAGATCATGAAAGATCAGGAAGGCTTGCTGGCAATATTTTGGCTGGATTCAAAATTGCATGTCCTGACTCTGAAGTGAGCTCATGTTTATTTTTAAAATGTGTTTTGCCAGTAGAAGAAATATATGGTGAATGTCTCCTTGTTGGGTATGTCACTGCACCAGGAATCCACACATTCTTTATCATATTCCTGTGAGGGGCAGGACTTGTTGCATTGTTGGCATCTTTTGGTGAGGATATAGTTATTTGAACTCTGTTTGTAAACCCTTTTTAGTGTCCTGTCCAGCCCCTCCCCCAAAACCTTGCACTCCCCAAAATATAATGAATGCTATGGAACATCAATATTTTATAGCAATGAGTGATGCTTAGGCTGCCATTTCAGCAATTTCATTTTGCAGTTTCTCTCTAGGGAACCAGGAGACCTTGTGTGGGTAGTCTTGGGTTGGATTATTGCTCAGTGAGTGAGGGTTACCTGTGTTAGCAGGCAGAGCCCTCTAAGAGAGTCAGTGATTACAGAGGAGTGTTGTCACCAGAGTCCTCTTGAGCAGTCATGTTGCAATGAGCATCAGTCATCACTCCGGGCACTCGTGGGCAACAGCTCAAACTCTAAGGCAGATGAGTGTTCCTGTCCTGGAAGGACAGGGCAGTGAAGTTATCCCAGCTTTACAGATAAGAGTTATGCAAAGAGAAGGAAATTATTTAGCCAAAATCACCTATCTGAAGTGGACTCAATGCTGTGCTTTCACTGCTTCCTGAGTGCAGGGATAGATCTAAAGTCAGCCAAAGGCCCTTAATCTGCCTGTCTCATTTTTAAAGATGCTCACCTGGAAAGGACGTGGCCTGAAAGCTTATTAGAACAATTCCTGTTGATTTCTTTTATGGGCTTTTTACAGCCAGTCCTACGCACTTGGGCTGTATCCAAACCTCTTCTGATCTACAGGGCTGTGAGGTGGGAGTGTGAGAGGGAACCAGGCTGGAAGCTGACTGTCTCCATCTGCTTCTGCTGCCTGGGAGGAGGGTTTGATCCAGCAAGCGGACTGGAAGTCCCTGTGGGACACCAAGCAGATGCTCCCCTTTTGCAGATAGTGGTGGTGTATCCTTTTCACTCTGCAAGTCAGGACAGGTGGAATGTTGCCCAGCTAATGGTTCTTCCAGAGTGGAAATCTTGTGCCTCCCATTTCAGAAAGAAGAGCACACTGAGCTCTATGGAGCAAGGCATTCTGCATTTATGAGCCAGCATATTGATTTAGAAAATGTCAGTGTTGAGATGTTCGTGGCAGCTTACAGTTTCTGCCTGTGTTTTTGGGATTCCAGCTCAGAGTGCTGGGAATTCTCCTGCTGTTAGGCTTTCCCCTCTTGATAGCCCAGCATCCTGACACTGGCAGGCAGCAAGTCCCAAACCCACAAACAGAGGCTACTTCTTAGCATGTTGCATAACCGAATCGCAGAACTCGTTGCTAAGGGCACTGTGCATATCCGTGTAAGTGGGCTGTGAAAAAGCATGAGACAAATTCTTCAGGGGGTGGGGGTGGGAGAGGGAGTTGGGTCCATTTGTCTTTAGGAGATGTGACTGTCAGTGCAGCCTACTGCAAAGGCATCCCAAGACTGGTTGCTGGAATGTGGGGGGCATTCCAAAGAATGGCAACTTGACTCTTGCCCCTCCATTTTTCCTACACTCTACTAATTGGCACCTCTTGTCTGAGCCTGTATGGACACTCACACCTTGGGCTATTCCTGGTGGTGGTATGAGCAGCGTTGTTGGATCAGAGATACTTTTGAGTTGGTGATGGTGGGAGAGAACATCCCATTCTGGAGTACCCAGTGTCTGCTACTTGACCCAGTGCCCACAGACTGATGTCTTTTGAGAGGCTGGCAGAGCCCCCACAGGAGCATGGATGGGGAAGCCATGTCCCCAGACTTGACTGGGGTGGCCTTGGAAAGCTGTACTAGAATCGTAGCCAGTGTTTTGTCTATGTCTAAAACCACCTTTATCTGTTTTGACTCTTAAGATCTCTGTTTTTAAAACATATTCCAGGAGAGAGACATTTTGGTAGGTACCTCCATGTTTACAAAGAGTGTTGTGGGGCAAAAGAAAAGTTGCAAATTGAGATGTGATTCCCTGTATTCTGCTCCTGGTCAGGCCTGTCTTCTCACTGCAGAACCTGTATTTTCAGGCCATAATAATTTGGAGAAATGGGGCAAGTGTGTAGACATTGCAGCTCTATTAAGTAAATAGTCTTGCCAACAGCCCCTCTTGTCCTGCTGCAAAACATTACAGTAAGTGGCAAGTAGAGCATAAATACATATGCACTTGTGTCTTTTTTTTCCAGTTCCTCTCAGACTGTGTTTGGCAAGCCTCAGTGCCCACCTGTTTCTGCACCCTGTGTGGAACAAAGCCAAGCCTTGGGACAAAGCCAGGTAAGAGAACACACCTAATGTTCAGAGAAAGGAGTTCAGCCCTATACACACTCTCTCCTGCAGCTCCTCAGGAGATGTGAAATCTCATATCATATTTAGTGTGAAACATGTTTGATCTAAGCACAACCTTTGGAGTCCAGTTCAAAACAAGCTGGGCATTCCCTGGGTAACATCCAGCAGATACTAGAAGGAAAGGTGGTTTTGTTGGTGGTTTTTTCCACTTGAATTTCTTATCAGACCCTAATTTTACTAAATGTGTCATTGAAATGGTACCCAAAAGAGCCTGTGCAGATCCAAAGTGTCATTTAAATTCTGAGCAATGAATAGCTCACCTGGCACTGTAGAACAATGGCACAAAGATGCTGCTTGAGGTCCTGCTTGAGGGGTTCTGCACAATTTGGCTCTGCTTTCACGGACCTCTTAAAACGTTTAATGTAGTTTTCATTTCCAAGTCTGTGTTATTGTTGAGGAAAAGGGATTTTGCACTGTTCTGAGATGGCTGAGAGCAGCATAGAGAGCAGTGTGATTATTGGACAGGATAAAAGAAGGTACTTCCATGCTGTGGGTGCAGTCTGCATGCCTTCTGATGGGGACTGTAAGACAGTAGAGAATAGAAGTTAGAAATCTGGTGCTTTCAAGGGGTTGGGAGCACATCTCTGAATTAAATGTTACCTAAAAATAGGACCCAAGAAAGCCTTATCTAAGCTGTACATTGAGCTATTTTTTGGTTTCACGTGTTGGTCTAACAGTCAGTCAGCATCCATTGCTGTTTCCCTTGCAGTGTGAGCTGCTGGGGAAAACCTTTTCAAAAGAGATTATGAAAAGCAGGAGCCCATATCTGCTGGCCTCATTATGGGAAGCGGCTGCAGCTCTGAGGGCAGTAACAGAACCTCTTTTGAGACTCTGAAAGCATCAATATAAAGATCTGTATCTTGGAAAGTGGCCTTTTTACCAGCCATAATGAAAGCCAGATGAGAAGGAAAGCTTTGGGCATTAATAATGAATGAGCCTTTTCTAAGATTCCCAGAGCAAGCAGTCTCTAGCTAGTTTTCATCTTGCTGTTCGGCATTCTTGCACTGATTTTGCAGTGGTATAGAAACATGACACACAGTGCAATGTGGGTTGAGGAGCAAGACACCGAGTGATGCTTGCAAATGTCAAAAGGGACATCTTCAAATCTTTGTAATAATTACTCAGGAATTCAGAAGAGCAATTTTTGCATATTTTAATGTGTGCTCTAGGAAAAAGAAGAGCTTGAATAGGTAAATTTTATAGCATTCTACAGCCTTCCTGGGCACTTTACTTCTTGCTGAATCAACTTGCTCTGGGCTTGTGGCAGGAACATGCAGATATTTGGTTCCTATGGCTGAACCACAGGGGTGCAGATGGATACTTTGTTTTGTCCACACGTAACTCAATTTGGTTTTTTAGGTCATGCATCACATCAAAACCAAAATGAGAGTAAAACAAATGCAAAGAAACAAAAAGTTAATTAATTTTGGAGACATTTCTTTTCCCCCCCTGAGCAGAGCTCCCTTGTTCAGGTGATCACTCCATTATTTCATCCTGTTCTTATCCTATGTCAGTTACTGGCTTTTATAGGAGCCAATGCCTTGGGCAAAGGGAAGAGAATTGCTCTGCTCTGAATTACTAGGAGCTGGATTGTGCACTGATTGTGCTTGTCACTTCTGCACCCATGGATGGATTACTTGAACTTAGAGGGGAACAAGGCCTTTGTCACTTCAGGCATACAGCCCTGACCAGTGACATTCCCTCCCATCGTACATCTTGTGCTGCTGTCTGCCCAAAGGAGCTCTTCCACCATAAGCACCACAAAAATTATGTATACTGAGACTTGGGTTCCTTCCTATGTCTTTCAGGTCCTGGAGGATCCAGCTGATGACCAATTAACCAATGACATGTTCCAGGCAGCGTGCCTGCTCTTTGAACTCTCTGCCAACAGACGGATGTAACCTGCCTGCACTTCCCCAGGAAACAGCCCATTGCTTCCTATTTTTTCCTCTTTTTTTTTTTTAATGAAAGAGGAGTCTGACATGGAGATGAATAGAGTGAGGAAGGATGGAGGTGTTTTCAAATGGTTACAAAATTTGTTTTAGTTACAGTTTTATTAAGAATTTTGCAAAGATGCATTGTGGGTTTTTCCTGGAGCAGTCTGAAGCTGTAGATGTTAAAATTATCAAGGCTCTGGTTCTGTGGCAGTAACATAGATCTACTTGTAGCACTGGTTGGATCGGAGTCCTTTGTTGCATCATGAAGGTAAGATGAAGCTTCTGTACTCAAAAGGAGTAAAATTTAGTTACATTGCCTTGCAGTGGATATTGGATAACTTTTTCTCAGGCTTGGAAAGTAAGGCCTCAACTAAGAGCAGGTAAAATCTGCTATTTCTTATCCCTGCGTTCCTGTTGTACGGCAGGCTGTAACTTCTGGAGTGTTCCATACTCCATAGTGCCACAGATGACACAAACTGGAGAAAAGCAGACATTTCAGTGCTAAAGTTAGTGCAGGATTGGAGGAGGGCTTGCAATTGCTTCAATGTTTAATACAGGAAGTAGCAAGGTAGGCCCTTGATGCACATTCAAAACTAATCCTGCGAGTCATGGGGCGGTCTTTTGGGTATTTTCTCTAAGTGTTACTGTTTTTCTGGGAATCTGTATTGCAAAAGAGGTCCTCTTTACCAAAACTCCAGCCCGGAGATACACGGAGGAGATGCCTCCCTTACCTTTTGTTACAAAGTTATCAAATAAAGGTTTTCAATTACTGTTTCTCCCGGTTCATTTTTTCAAGGTAAGAGAAGAAGTGATAATTCTCACACGGCAATTATGTATTAAAGCGCAGCACCAGTTGCCCTTGGGAACACTTGTGGGTATTGAGAGCCTGATGCCTTTTATTTTGGTGGATCTCACTAGGAATGCCCATTTCTTCTTGTTTGTGTTTGCAACAGCGGTGCTTGTAAGGGTCACGCACATGTAATCGTTTACTGCCGTCAACAGCGGGGCCGTGGGTGAATCCGGGCTGATGTGCAGGGAGCAAAGGTGCCGAGTTTGTACGGCCCGCTCGGACACTCGCGAGGGCTGAGCCCGCAAGGGCTGAGCCCGCCCGGCCCTCACAGCCCCGGCCACCGCCCTCCCTCTTCCCTCCGCTCGGGGCCGTTCCCGCCGCCCGCCGCCGCCTTCCTATTGGCCCGCGAGCCGCCCGCCGCCGCCTCCCCATTGGTCAGCGGCCGCTAGCAACAGCGACAGATATATCCTGCTGCGTTCTGATTGGCTGCCGCCTCCCGCCGAGCCATAGCAACAGCAGGGCGCGCGCGGCGCCTCAGGGGGCGCGCGGGGCGGGCGGGGCGGAGGCTGAGGCTGAGGGTGCGGCTGAGGGTGCGGCTGAGGGTGCGGCTGAGGGTGCGGCGGAGGCAGCGGCGGGACCCGTGAGGGGCGGGGGACAGACAGCGACCGCGGCCACAGGCACCGCCGTCATGGCCGTGCCGTGTGAAAACCCATTCTCTAGGCGCTGTCACCGTCGTTTCTACGGCCTGCGGTGGAATGGAGACGGGACACGGTCAGGAGCCAAACAGGGACGCGGCTCCATGCAGAGGCAGCAGCCCCATAGCAAAATTCACACTGGATCTTGCTAGACTGCTGTCTGAGATCCCAAATAAGGTACTTTAGTTTTCACCCCTGCTGATATGACATGTCACTATGATGACTATGATTTAGCCAGTCAGTGGCATGTGATACATGTGAATGAAAGCCAGGGAGGTTACACTTCCCTGCTGTTGAAGATATATTGGAGTAAAGAGGAATGACGCCTCTCTTACAATGAGACGTATTTTGAGTTCCTTTCAAATATGTAGTGCTCTTCTCTGTCAGGGAAGATAAGATTAGATTAACATTGCGTGTACAGAAATTTTAGGTACCTGTCGTTCTAAATGGGTTATTTTCTAGAAAAGCAGCCCATGCTAGGGAATGCAGGAATTTTGGGTTTGCATATAAGTGATCTTTGTACTACCACCTTGACAACACCAGTGTTCTAAGGCCTTGTAAGTTTTTTTTAACAGTTCAAGAACACAGTTATTTTGACTTTTTAGTTAAATAGAAGAGGCTCAATTCAGCAGAATTCCTCTGGAATGGTAGAACAACAAGTCTCTTTTCCAAACTTAAATCTGAAAAAGGATTTTCAGCTAAAGCAGAATTAAAGCCTTTTCTCTTACACTTAATGAACTTCATTTCGGAATTTGGTACAGCTGTTCTCTGGAGGACAACTGAATTTTCTAGGTCATTTCCCAGGTGAAATAACTTATTACTTTTCTGTAAGTTTACATTAGACCATTCAAAGCTTGCTATGTGAAATCATGCAAATTAAAAGTATTTCTCTTTAACAGATGTACATTCAAATGGTTAAAGTACAGTGTATTCTAGCCCACTATGGCCCTGTGTCACCTGGATATTGAACCTGAACAAAGCACTTTTGAGGAGCTAATTGCATTTGGACAGGAATTTGCAAGCAGTGCCTACAGATGATCTCAGGACTTGGCCAAGCCGAGTTACAGGTGGCTGAGCTGGTAGGCTGCTGCTTCCCTATCCATGAGCCAGAACAGATGGAGTGCCTGGCCATGCAGTAGAGGAAGAGAACAAGTGAATCTCTGCTGAATGCCAGTGGTGCTTTTGGCCTTCTCTGCCTGTGCTGCTGAGTGGAGTTAGTCTCTAAAGGAGAGCATAGTGGAGTTCTTTCCATTGTATTCACGCTGGGGTAGCAATTTGTTCAATTTGTGTCTTACCTCGTTCTGGTTTCTTAGGTGTGATTTACATCCCCATCATGTTCTGCTTTCCCTATCCTACCATCTGTAGCAAGCTCTGGATGTGTTTATGTTGTTCTTACTTGGAGCTGTACTTGGAAGCGTGCTGAGCACGTGGCTGACCTGCCCTGAGCTGAATGTGCTGTACCTGCTATTGCCATTCCTCCTCCCACACATGGCATGGCCTAGCAAAGGAAAGAACTTGCCCTAGATAGAAAAAAACCAAAGTTATTTTTATCCTAAAATGCATATAAGGGCCCAAAGAACAGTGCCTGTATGTGTTGATTGCTCACAGAAAGGGGATGGAAATGTAGGAGCACTTTCAGAAGTTCTGTTACTTGGCTCTCCCTAAGGTGAGAGGGACATTTTTTCCCAATAGGTAGGCATCCATGTTTTTCAGCACTGCTGCTAGAGACAGCTTTTCTCTTGGCAGATGAGCAGACTGAGGGTGGTTCCATGCTGGAAGTGTGGTGTGGAAATGGCCGTGTGGAGGTCCTGCACGGTAGCTGCCATGAAAAGTTCCCAGAACTAATCCACAACATTGCTAGAAGGGATCAAGGACGTGCAGCAACTTTTCCTGCTTGCAGTCCCAACGGCAGTTCTGCTAGCTATCACAGTCACTGAACGGGTGCATCCAACACCCACTCAGGACAAATGCTGGGAAATACAGCTTCAAGGCCAGTATTTTCAGGCAGTCTCTTGTTCTGGATACCTAGCTCACCTTGCTTGGGGCCTCATTTTCAGAGGAAACAAGCACTTTACGCAGTGACTCAAGTAGGGCACCCAGAATAAGGGGCCACTTTTGAAAATGTTGGCAAAGGCATTTTGTTTTATCTCTGCACTTCATTAGTCTTATCCCCAAAGTCTTTCATGTTATGTTCTACTGTGAAAGGTCATTGTTTCAGATCAATCATTTTCGGTGGGATTTAATCCAGTTCTAAGTCAAACTAATCCACTTTGGTAAAGGTTGAAGAGCAGTAAACATTCATTTTTAGACAGATTTGGTCTTATTTTTTTAAATGTGGCTGTTGATGCCGAGTCCTTAATTGTGTATGCCCACCATGAGGTGTCTTCAGAGAGGTTCCAGAAATCATGGACATCTAATTTCTGATCTTATCTGTAGGCTGCAAATGCTCAGGACTTCTGGAAAAACCCTGGGATTTAGGAGGATTGAGTTTTGTGTTTATTTTCATTTTTTATTTCCAGTATTTTCCTAACACAAGTTGTTTCTTTTTTCTCTTACCTGTAGAGCCTCTTTTCAAAATGGTGCTCTGGTGACAGCTGCTGATAAGCAGGCTTGTTCTTGTTTTCCAGTTGAAGCTTGTGAATGCTGGTTACTTTCCCTTCATTACGTAAAGAGTAAAACTGCATTTTTTTTATCTGGGCAGGACTAGCAAACACTGTGGTCTGAAGTAGCTCATGAGGAGTTAAAGCTGCTTTCAATTAGCTACCCATGTTCTCTCCACTTAAAGGAACCTCCACAACTGAGCATGCTTGACAACCTCCTGTGTATATCCCTGAATCATTCTGGCAAGTAAAGACTGCCATAATTTTTATTCAGACATAGTGCTGTTTCCTCACTAGACTCTGAAATGAGCAGGTGCTTGAAGATCGCACATTTTGCCAGAGTTCTGAGGGTTTATCAGCTTGTGTCTGCACAGGATTTTGAACATGCAAAAGGCTACTGTGTGTGAAGGCTGAATGGTATTAAATTCACTGCAGTGATCCTAAATAGGTTTCAGTGTACAGACCTACCCTTTCCCATGAAGGAGTAAGAGCTTCATAGGTTTTGTGCAAATCACTTCCCTTCTGTTTTAAGGTTCTCCCATGTCAGTGAATAGGTACACAAAGTACTTCACAATGTATGGCATGAACCCTGTTGCTTCTGCTGCTGAGAAGTGTTCAGGCAGTGTCATCTGTCTTCATTCTAGGATTTACCCTTGAGTTACGAGGGAGGTTCTGTGAGAGTGATTCAAGATTAATATGAAATTGAAATATGATGAATAGTAGAATATTTTCACACACACTGTGACAGCCTAGAGGCTCGTTAAACTGTGGTGTATGGTTTGGCTAGAAATATGTCACTGAAATTACAGTCCTGTGTGGTTTGGGAAAGAATCATCACACTACAGCTACACCCACTGCTATCTCGTGCTCTGATCTTGTCTTTGGTTACAACACCTATCCTCCTGATGCACACTTATCTCACTTTAGTGGGGGAATGTGCTGCTAGGATTCTAACAATAAAAATTACAGATAGTCCTAAGCCTGTGAAAGAATCTGTCCTTACAGCACTATCTGAGCATCATGCCCCATGTAAGGGCCAGTCACAAGTATTTCCAAGATGTTAACAAACTCCATCTCTCTTTCTCTTCCATAGTTGTCTGTACTTCATGTGCTGTGATGTGGAAGCTGGTTAACCTCCCCCATCAGTGGGTGGTTTCTTCTGTTCTCTCTCTGTTTTTCAGTATCTTGGCCCTAAGCCTTTCATCATTTAGCAGTTCCCTAAATAAAACATTTCCTTGCTGCAGAAAAGAGAGTGAAGATCATTTGCTCCATGGATGGTGAGGATGTTAGTGGCAGGGACTCTATAGCTGCACTGCTATAGTTCCGTGAGTCTCAGAGGGAGTCCCACAAAATGTGTGTGCTCCCTCAGTGCTACCAGAACAACAAAAGGGGAGGCTTTCTGCTGTGGGGAAAACCTGGGAGTGACACACGGTAGTTTCCTTGTCACGTGTTACCTCTTCACCAGTGTCCCTGCAGGTAAACATCAGGACCGGGGAGACACCCTCTGAGACTGCTGTGGTGTCCCCGGTGCCCCTGTGAGTGAGCAGTGAACTGGAATGGCATTTCAGCAGGGAGCTATTTATGGAACATGGGTGCTGTCCAATAATCAGATATGCCTGTGGAGCAGAGCCACTGCCTTAGGTCACAGTGCAATTTTCAGTGCCATAAATTTCTCCATCTACAAATTCTAGCTGGGTGTGGTCACTTTGCAAACAATTCCCAGTCCTGCCTCATGAGAGCAGTATTCCTGAGCTTTGATGGGAATCACAGTGATGACTGGCATCCAGGCTCACCAGGAGAACCACTGTCAGGCACTTGTTTGCACCCCATTCAGCACTAGTAAAATGCCTGTTGATTTTTCCACTTCCTTTCCATGTTTGTTTTAAGACATTGTTACTCATAAATATTGTAGCAGATTATAAAACTCATTGCATGAGGTCTAATTTCTGTTTATTTGTACCTCTGTAGATCTATGGAGCCACTATTGTGGATGAAGATCCAGAGCACCAGGCACTGTACACGCAGGAGAATATAGGTACTCTCCCCCAGACCTTGTATGTGAAATGAAATCTCTTCACTTTCTTTAGGTTACAGACTGTGGAAATACTGCAAACAAGGTTGCCTTATTTTAGCACTTTTCCTTGCAAATGTTGAATTTAGACGTGTATCTGGTTTTAGAGCAATGAGGTTACATATGACCTTGTGGATTCAAGGTTAAGAATTTTTGAGATGCTTTAGACTGAGAAGTAGCTGTTATACAGAAGCCTCAATTAAGGAAACCAAAGCATTTAAAGAGAATGTTTTGTGCATGTGTAGATATATCCACATCTATTTGGCAGATTAATGCAGATTGGTTCAGTGGGTGAATAACTTGTTTTAAAAATACTTTGTAATCCATTTCCCTTGGGAGTCTGAAGCTGCTGTATAAGACTAGAAAGATTCTGGTAAACCCTACATATTTTCAGAGCTGTTGGAATGCTTTGCAAACTGACTAATCTCTACTGAGAAATTATTACAACTGCAAAGGTTCCTAACCAAACCGTACTGGGTGTGGAGGATTGGCCCATCTCTCACTATTCTTGCCTAAGGGTCAGATACATTAAAATCTGTATTTTTACATGGAATCATACCTTTTTCAAAATCACATCCCTGCTTCCCACAGCTGAAAATTTATCCTTAGTTAAAATCAGTACAAGTTTTGCAATAATGATAGTAATAAATTAAACTAATACTTGGGATCCATTCTGCTAAGGTTTTAGATGTCACTGCCTTCTCTTAGAAACAGTGAAAACAAAATCCTAGTAGGAAAAAGCACCATTTGGCTTGCTGGGATGCATGCACAGTGGTGTGTGCTTCACACTGCTGCAAAGGGCTGTTCCCAGAATGTTCTGGCAATAAGTTTATAACTTGCTGGGTGTAATTTTTATCTCTCATGTCTTATTACATATAATTACTGTTTATTCTTATTTGTCATATTTATATCCTTAAAAATTAGCAGTGTTCACCTAATCCCTTTTAAAACCCCAGCGTTTATTTTAAATGGCATTAGGGCTTAATGCACAAAAGCCAGCTGCATTACAGTAAACGCTAAAAATTTTGTCTGACACAAGGGACCGGATTTACTCATTTGAAGCAGTGCAAGAGTACTGAGGGTAGTGGGAAAGCATCGGGAGGAGTTACAGCACCCTTGTGCCTGCCTCTGGGGCGTGCTGATGAACTTTCTTGTCTTTGGGGATGAGGACAAATGGGAGCTTAAATTGCTACAGGTGCTCTGGTGGTGAGCAAATCTTTCACTCAGCTGTACAGCAGCTCCCCGTACCTATAGCGGTGCAGGAATATTTAAATGCTGGTCAGGGTTGAATAGTAGAAGTTAATCCATGATTTATTGTAAGAGATGAGTAATGTGGCTTCTAGCATTTCTGTGGATACCAGCAGCAGCTGTGTCGTTTGTGCAAGGTTCTTACTTTGAGATGATTTTTATGTAAGGCTGGTACTCTCAATTTATGAGAGGAGCTTGACTATTATACATTACAATACGTAGTAAAATTGAATTTAGCTGCATCTCTTAGGCAAGGTAGCAGAATTGGTCCGTGGTACCACCCCCACAACTAGGGCTGTTTCAAGGCAGCTGGGATGCGAGATACTCTTATTTCCCCGAAAGAGACACAACCGTGCCATTACTGCAAGACAACGCTGCCAGGCTGCGGCCGCACAAAGCAGCCATGGCGCTGGGCAGGGTCGCACACGTGAACGCGGAGCGTGGTCACACTGAGCGTGGTCATACAGCCGTGGCCCTCCAGTGTCTCTGCTGAGGCCAGGCAGGGTGAGCGAGGCGGTGGCAGTGTCCGAGCCCCGGTGCGATCCCGTCCCATCCCGCAGTGCCCGCGCCCCCCGCCCACCTCCACCTTTGCAGCAGGAAAATGCAGCACTCTCAGCGCGCACGCGCGTCCCGCGGCCGGCGCCCCGCGATGGCTATTTATAGCAAGTGACGTCACCTAGAAATAGAGCGCGGGGGAGCGGCGCCCCCTCCCCTCCCCTGCAGCATCGCGGCTCCGCCCCCTCGTTGCCTTCCCGGCGCGCAGGCGCGGGCGGCGGCAGCAGCGCGAGGCTCCGAGCCGCACACGCCGCGGTCGGTCCGGGAGCGCGGCCGGCGGGCGAGGGAGCGGCGGCCAGGACAGCACAGCACAGCCCGGCGCAGCCCGGCGGGTGGCTCCGCTTACAGTTCCTGCTCCCGCCACCCGTGCGCTTCCAGCCGCACATCCCCGCCCGCCTTCCGCTCTCTCTGAGGGGCGCGCAGAGCCCAGCCCGGCAGCCACCACGGAAGCGGCCATGGGGGACCGAGAGCAGCTGCTGCAGCGAGCCCGCCTGGCCGAGCAGGCGGAGAGATACGATGACATGGCCTCGGCCATGAAGTCGGTGAGTGGGGCCGGTAGCGTGGCGGCCGTCGGGCGTACTCGGGGAAGAGTGTTGTAGTGGAGTAGTGGCGAGGGAGGGAGGGGAGAGGAAGTGCGGGCTGGTCCGAGGCGGAGTTGGGTCCGGGGAGGATGCGAGCCGCCAGGTCCCACCCGTCGTAGTGAAGAAAGCAGGGCGGGAGTAGGAGCCAGACTATCCCGCCGGGACACCTCGCCGCCGTGTGGGGCGGTGCCCGGTACTACCTGCCTTCAGCAGAGATGAGACAAAAGAGTAGCCGGTCCAAACCGGACCTAGATTCCCCTTTTAAAATCTATTTCCTATCCCCCTCCTTCCCTCCGTTCCTTCGTAAGGGCTGTCTCGCAGCCCTCCCGCTCCCCGGCTGTCCCTGCCCCGGGGGTGTGGCTGTCCCCATGCCCTCCTCTCCCTCTCCCCACCGCGCCAATCGGGCTCGCAGTGCGGCCATTTGAATGCCGCCCGCCTCTCCGCGGCGGGAACGCTGTGCATTCCTTCTCTGACCCTGCTAGAGATGGGGCCTATCCTCGCCCACTTCCCTTCACCCCCCGGTGGGGTTGACCTTGGGGTGCGTCTCCCCTACAGGGCACACGCCAGCGTTTGGGGGCGCTGGTCCGGTGGGATGGGCACTGCGTCGGGGGCTGTCTGGGGACACGGCACACGGCGAGTGGAGCCCCTTCCTGTTCCAGACGTTTCTTTTGCCTCGCCGTAAAAGATACGAATAGAGGCCTCACTCACAAACATCAGAGCTCTGACTCAAACATAGTAACTACATCTGGGTGTGAAAGCTACCCCGTGCTCCAGGAGCATTTCGCAACCTTTAACATTGCCTTTTTGCCTCTTCTTTGTAGGGTAACAATTTCTCAGTGCATTCCGTACCCTGTTGAATACTGACGTGTTTAAACAATAAGTTAGATTTGTAACTTGGCTTCTTTCAGAACCAAACAATGAAAATTATTTGTACTGACCTACCTGTACTGATACATAATAAAATTACAGAATGATCAAACTTACTATGTCTAGTCCCTTTTTTGAAAACAAAGTGTTCACGCAGTCTGAATGTTATGGGTAATGTTAATGCCAGTGGATGCTTAGCAGTGTCTTTGCTGTATCAGATTATGATTGGTTTGTTCTTGCTCATCTGTCCTCTGGATACCAAAGGCCCCAAGAGGAACTATTTCCATTGAGAGTGCTGCTGTTTAAAAGCTTGAGATGATTTTAGTTTGAAAGAGCAGCTTCAAATGGAGTCCACATTTTTGTTGTAAGAATGTGTATGTCACTTCCCTTTACTGAGGGCAGTAAAAGGACACTTACTTTGCTGCTCTGGTTCACTTTTGCTATTACATTGTAATAAATACTATGACCAGTCCAGCTCTAAAGCAGCGATACATCTGAGTATCTCAATACCAGAGGCACAAGATGTTAAAGTAAGTTGTATTTTAATTATATCTCTAGAGTTCTTTATACATATTATGTAGCAGTAACAGCTCTGTTTATCGTGTTTTCAGTTGGTAATTTTAAAAGATGAAATGGAGAAACCACTAAAATCTGCTGCTCTAGATGACTATTTCTGGCTGTTGATAGTAGAGAGCTTCCTATTTTTCCAAATACTGCTGACCTACAGTGTATGTATGGTTCTCTGGGCATGTGTGAAACCATCAGAACACAGTTGCTGTGCTTCAGGAAGTATGCAAATAAAGTACTTAAAACAAGTGTGTATGTCCAGTTGTCTTTAAACTGTTCTAATTACTTTGCAAATTTTCATTCATCTGGAGTCATGGTATTTTCATCTGTAATGCCACTTCTACTCACAAATAAGTTGTGTGATTATGAGCTTCTGTAATCGGGAGTGAGGACACTTTGTAAGTGTACTGAATCTTGAAACATGTTATAGATGCTTTTAAAATACCAAAAGCAAATATGGATTTAAAAGGCAACAGTTCCCTTATTTTGAAATGTTCATACACTGTTGCATGTTTATAATGTAGCATCTGTTGGTTACTTGGCATTCATAGGTGTTCACTCCAACATGGCAATTTCCAGAATGCTCTCTAGTGTTTGAAGTTGATTTTGTAGGTCTGAGCATAAGCCTCTGTGATATGCAGATATCAATTCTCAATGCAGGACGTCTTGATTTGTAAAGGTTCTTTTAAAAAACTATTTTAAATATCTGAATGTAACATATCTGATAATTTAAAAAAGTGCTATATGAAAGTAGTAGAAAGTGTAAACTGAAATCTGAGCAATTAATTTCATTTTTAGATATTTATTACTACACTTTACAACAGGATAGCCAACAGCCTGATAATTACTTCAGAAACAACAAAGACTTTTTTTAGTGAAAGTGTATTTGCTTGATTTTTGACTCCGCCACCAAAGAAAAAAGTGACAAGGCTGCCATTTCATCTGCCAACATAAAGCTGGAGAAACACTTCCTTTTCAGTCCCATCAATTCCTTCTTTAAAAAAAAAGCTAGACCAAGTAGCACTTGTAGCTTAAATAAGGAATTTACTGCTCAATAGAAATTTTTATTGCTGTAAACTTATTTTTCTTGGAAGAGTTCCAGTATTGTGGGTTATAATGTGTAGACAGGAGAGGAAGATGAAATAGTTTGCTGTTACAAATTAAGGGGTTTAGTTTACTTTTTCCCAGCCAAAGTTAAATTTTAGTAGAAAATACAATCTCATGTAAATGACATTCTTCCAAGGGGTGTGGCATTCCCATTGCATTAAATACTGCTCCAGGATTGCAACTATTTCAAATAAACCTTACACGGTAGGTACAGAATTGCTTCTCAACACACTGGAGAAAGATGGTTTGGTGTAAGTGTGAAAGGTTCTCAGTTGATGCAACAAATGCTTCAGCATCCTGAGAATACAGCATTGAGTACCTTCGGTTTAGATAATTCCCGAAATCATGAAAAATTTGAGCTGTATAAACCCTTAGTATTAATCCTAATATGTAGTGCTTAGGACCTCTCTTAATTTTTGTTGCTTTTCTAATATATCTACATAGTGGGTAAAAAGTAATATGCTTTTAAAATTTGGTAACGTGGGTGATGTGAGATGTGAAAATTAGTTGTGTGTGAAATACCACAAAACGTGAAATAAATTTAAGTCTTGGACTGATCTAAGATTTTTTAAAACAAAATAGCTTGAGGTTCTAGTTTGTTGTGTAGGCTTTATCTGTATATAAAAATGGATTTAAAAGTTTGGTGCATTCTGTATTTTTAGTACCTATCACTGAGTGTCTGGTAAGGGGTTAATGAAGTGTGTATGTGTAGGAGAGGGGAATGAGGTGCCTTTAATGTAAGTAGGTACTCCCTCCCCTGCTGGGAGATGATTTTCTCGCTGTGGTAGTATAGGATAAATGTAGCTATAGAACTTTCAATGCTTGGTATAAAACTCTGAAGTCACAAGATGCCAG
The DNA here is from genome assembly GCA_013400975.1 of Atrichornis clamosus. Taxonomy (NCBI): domain Eukaryota; kingdom Metazoa; phylum Chordata; class Aves; order Passeriformes; family Menuridae; genus Atrichornis; species Atrichornis clamosus. The sequence goes on from WBMZ01008297.1 coordinate 153,246, forward strand.
AAACTGATCTGGTTTAAATTCATTAGTCTGGTTTCTGTCTGTTCCAAAATTACAGACTGTGTAACTGTATCAGGTGAGTTTTAGTAATTAAACCTGACTTTATACTGGCTCAGGTACAGTCATTTTTTGCTACAGCTTGCTCAGGACTACTGGCTCTAACTGTGAGTGATGTGCTCTGGCTGACAAAACAAGTCACAGACAGCCAATTGACCTGGGTCAGATTGTGGATCTGCTCTCAGTTGTGGAACATTCACTTTGGTGTGGTTTCCATGTGAAAGTAGCTCAGCTTGGTTTAGGGCTTATGTGGGATCACACATGGAAGTAATTTCTGAGCTGATGGGAGTACTGCTGTGCTCATTAGCATGTGGAGTTAGGAATTCCAGGGTTAGGGTCAGGATTCCTTTTATATGCTCCCATTTTTTTGTTACTAAACTGCAAAAGAATTGTTAATATCTTTACTAGAGAAGATGATGTAGGTGAGTCATAGTGGAGATTGTTGAGGGAGGATTTGTTGGGAGAATATTGCTTTGGAGCTACAATGAAGATTTTGAGGATGTCATTAGAGTTGATTCCTGTGCATTTCAGCCTTTGTAGGTTGTCTCTAATTGTATTAGGACAAGCAGAGTGGTGTCTTTTAGGAGTTCAGGGTTCCTGAACTATGGGAAAAGGCATTTTGGAGGTAAAACTAATTGACTTAATATGTTTTCAGAACAAAACCTAAATTTGAAAGTAACCTCTCCCTTACTGTAAGAGTTACAATTCATATAAAGTATTTTTTTGCATCTAGAAATAAGCACATTTGTTGGATGGTTCGCTGCCTATGCCAGCAGTCTCAGAATAATGTAAATATTTGTGACTTGATTATTCATAGTTTGTAAGTATTTCGTTGCGAACACTTTGGTGCCTGCCAAGCAGTGTAAATGTGCACATTTTAAAAGAAATACTTAATGATTTTAACTGAGCAAGGACAAGTTTACTTTCACGCTGGAGTACATATCGTTAGAATTCTAGTAACTACTTTAAAGCAATATGCTTAAAGTAGGGGAGTTATATTTTTCATCCTAGTTCTCATTTGAGTTTAATTTCATGTGTATAAATTTGAAAAAGTAGAACAATTTCAAGTGACTGTGAGCCTGATAGCCTGAATTAACACAGCAAGTGAAATAAGCCCAAATATACAGTACTAGAAGTAGAATCCTTCTATCTCAGCTTTTTGGAGTAGCAGTTCAGAGTTGATCATGGCTTCGTTCCTGATTTGCTCTTCTATTTCTATACAGTTTCTTTCATGTCCTATCCCTGGAATTTGTTTGCAGCCACCAGTTAGCAGAAATCAGGGTAACTTTTGTATTACACAATTTTGTATAATTGCTCGTTAAGTGTCTGAAGAATACCGTGAAACACTAATTCCATTTGTACTATGCAGAGTTTTAACCACTGCAGCGCTTCCATCTCTGCTGTCTAATGAAAGGAAGCAGCAGGGGAAAGAAATGCAAGGATTGCACCAGTTTCCAGTGTCGGTGCTGTGTTCCAGATTCATAAGACTGGTGTTCTAGGTATATTTAAATTCATCACTAAGTGAGTAGTCTGTATAATTATAGCAGACTTCCTAAAGAATCCGAGCCTTTCTCTGTGAATGCTTTTCCGTTACACAAGCCTGACTCACTTTTATTCAGTGAATGTTCTTTGCAATGGCTTCTAAATATCCCTTCTATTACATCAGAACTGTGGGGATTTCCTTCTTTCAAGTCTTGACTGCAGAACAGTTTTAAACTTTCAGTGTTACAAAATTACTCCTGTCTAGAAGAAATTTGGAATCTTGCACTTCATGATGAAAGTATTGAGGAAGTTTGCACACTTTTCTCTAAGGCAAACCCTTTAAATTTCCTCTTTGTCTGTATTTTCAGGTAACTGAGCTGAATGAGCCCCTCTCAAATGAGGACAGAAACCTGCTGTCTGTAGCCTACAAGAACGTAGTCGGAGCTAGACGGTCTTCCTGGCGTGTCATCAGCAGCATAGAGCAGAAGACCATGGCGGATGGGAATGAGAAGAAGCTGGAGAAGGTTAAAGCCTATAGGGAGAAGATAGAAAAGGAGCTTGAGACAGTCTGCAACGATGTTTTGGCTCTTCTAGATAAGTATTTGATCAAGAACTGCAATGACTTCCAGTATGAGAGCAAGGTCTTTTACCTGAAAATGAAGGGGGATTACTACCGCTATTTGGCAGAAGTTGCTGCTGGAGAGAAGAAGAACAGTGTCGTGGAAGCCTCAGAAGCTGCCTATAAAGAGGCTTTTGAAATCAGCAAAGAGCACATGCAGCCCACTCACCCAATTAGGCTTGGGCTGGCACTCAATTTCTCAGTGTTCTATTATGAAATCCAGAATGCCCCCGAGCAGGCCTGCCTTTTAGCCAAACAAGCCTTTGATGATGCCATAGCAGAGCTGGACACACTAAATGAGGATTCCTACAAGGACTCCACTCTCATAATGCAGTTACTTCGAGATAACCTCACTCTGTGGACGAGTGATCAGCAGGATGAAGAAGCAGGAGAGGGCAATAATTAAAAAGTTTTCCTCTGACCCCTCTTTCATCCACTTGGCCATCCCCATCATCACCAATATTTCCTTGCCACAGTCACACTAAATATCTAGTGCTAAGCATATCTGTATTGTACAGCTGTTCAGATCTGCTGTCCACTTTATCAAGAAGCAGTTTCAGATGAGTCTTCATGGGCGTTGATGGATTGATTGGTTTATTGGCCCTATTTATCTTAGTTGTACTTGAAAAGTGCAGAAGGAGGCATTTTTAGTTTGCCTGTTGATTGAAAAATGTGGGAAAGGATAATGGAAAGTGATTAAAGATAACTAGATTCCAGTTAAATTTTTTCCATTTGAAATGAGCTGACAGTTCTGTTAAGCAGTACATTTTGTGCATGCAAAGTAAATTAGCCACCCCAAATTTTTTTCAGTCAATGAAAACAGTTAAGCTGATGTGAAATGACAACTCTGTTCATCAGTTTACAATAAACTGTTTGAAATGTGAGGTTTCAGTAGCAATTTGGTTTTTTTGCCTCTAACTTATGTGCACAGTTTCTTTAAATGCAGTGCATCAACCTAAGAGTTTTGATACTTGTAACCTTTTGCAATTGTTTTGAAGAATCATGAATTTATTTTTTGTAAACTCTTTGGCTGTTTAGTTGTCTGTGTATTCTGACAACTCTGTCAATATTTGCCCATGTTAAGATGGATGACTGGGAAGCCAGACTTCTAAATTAAATGTTTTGGAATTAAGTGAATAAAATAAAATGCTGCTTCAGGGATGTTATCTCTACGTGAGCTGTCCTGTCTTTTGTTCAGAGTGGAGATAGAGTTACCTAACACATCACTGTCGGGTTAAAACATATTTAATCAAAAGTTGAATGAGAAGTTAACACATGCTAAACAAACATACAAACACCACATAGTATGCCGAAAGAAAACCCCAAAACCACAAGACCCAAACGCACCCACGGTGGTGGTCACCTGTGTTAAAGTGGAGTTTCCGAAGGTGGTATATTTAGTCGTTTGCTCAGTAGAGCAGTGGTAATGCAGCTGTGCTCAGGAGCTGAAAAGTTGTAAAGGACATGACTTATATCAATGCAGGGACTTGTGTTTGCTTCTGCCCACTGTAACTTACTAAACTCTCTCTCTGAAGTGCTAATTACCAAATTAGCTTCACACATGAATATCCCAGTAACTATTTCATATTTACATGCTTCAAACAGAAGCAACACTTGTTCCTAAAGACTGCCTTTCTCTTTTTAGCTAACTTACATTTAGTCCACAAAGTTAACACTGTTGTTTTTGTTTTCTCCCAACAGTTAGTGTACATGTACATTTTTTGGTGCTGTACATACTTCTGTAATGGTATGTCCCAGAAGCAGGAAAATTAGATGTATCCAGACTGCCACTGGCACCTGAGCTAGCTCAAAGGTCATGTAAGTTCTCATTTATCAGAATTGTTATTCTTTAGTTCGTGCAATAATTATTACTGGTCAGAATTAGCCACAACAACTGCTCCTACTTTTTAAAAGCAGTGCACTGGTTGTTTTTAAGTATCTGGAGTTTTAGAATTTTTAATTGTAGATTTGTGTGCATTTATATTTTCTATCATCTTACAGATAATTTTAGCTTTATTTTATCAGTAAAGTTGGCAACAATTGGAAGCCTAATTCAACATCTGAAAAAGATGACAGTACTCACCTACTTACCTGCCCCTGTGGAACCAAGGTAAAACTTGGTACAACATTGCCTTTTTGTGTTGAAACACTCTGGATGGTTAATAATTAAAAATATTGGCGATCAGTAGGTTTATTTTCCTGTTGATAGAAGTACCTGTCTTTTTTTAAACTTTTGTATCTGTTTCTTAGATAAATATATCTGTTTCTTAGATAAAATGAGAAAGGAGTCCTTTCTCATTTTAGTTACTCTCTTGTGCAGACCCTTCACAAAACTATGAACATTATGTTGTTTCCAAGTGAGTCAACAGGCCTGACATCTCTGGACTGGGCAGCTGAAGGTTGACTGTTACCCTTGTTCTGGGATCCAAAGTGGAGTCCAGAGGGATTCTGCAGAATGATGCAGTGTAGCGGTGATTAGATTTCCAGCAGGAGAACAGATACTTCTCCCATGTTTTCCAGCTGTCAGTGAACGATCCAATGACATGGAGAGCACGTTTTTGTGGTTGTGTTTTGGTAGGAGTTAGTAGAGAGTGTTCTGTGGAGCAAGAAAACAAATGCTCCAGTGCAGTCCACATTCTTGTTTCCACTTCAGCAGCCTTTTCTTTTCTTGGGCTCTGGGATTGCTAAATCCTTTTTTTGAAATCCTTATTGTAGCAATGATCTGGAGGAAACCAAGGCTGATGAATAGCACGTGTTGTTTATCCCAATATTCTTCAGTGGTCTACAGGATTCAGGTATTTTGGAACTCATATTTTTCATAGGTGACCTCCAAGCCATGTATTCTGTCTCTTTCTCTCTAAATAAAATCCTAGGCTATGCTCACTTTATTGTTTGAAAACATCAGGTGTTTTCACCAGAAGTACTTAGCTGAAGTTCACAACATTTTTTTGAAGCAGGAGTAATTCCAGTGGAAAGACTCAAAATTGAGTGACTGCCCTGCCCCCAGGGGGGTTACTTTGTGTGACTTTCATTCAGGCATGAGAGGATGCTTGCTGATCTTGACGTAGTGAGGGTTTCATAAGGGTCCATCTGAGCATTACTCTTGCCCATAACCACACTTTTCATGCCTTTCACAGGCAGTCTTTGTTGAAAGGTTAGGTCACTTTGAGGGTGTTGATATATTACATTAACAAGGCCTGTGCATATCCTTGGATTTTTAGCACCCTGACAGCTGCTAACAGTAAAGCAGCATTTTCTGTGATGCTATAGGAGCTTGCAAGCTAAGGGGTAGTCAACCCTTTAATTATGTGGTCTTTATGGGGACAGAGATACTTTCAGTCTATGTCCCAATCTGCTCAAATACGTTAGAATTTTATAGAAATGATTGTGTTCATCTCTCAGAGCACAAACTCAGCCACACCTTATTGAACCCACTAGAACAAAATGTGCCAATGCTGTGGGACACTAAACTGTATGTACTGAGAGGCTGTTATTCAACATAAGCTACAGCACTGAGATTGTGGAGGTTTTAGGGAAGCAAAAACCTTAGGAAGAGTGATGAGACTGAATGTCCCAGAGGTAACAGATACCAAAAGACCACAGTTCCTCTGGTGAGTAACCATTTATTCGATTAACTACTTTGGTCTCACTATGGGTTTGAAAATAGTTTTTCCTTGCACGTGGGAACCACTTGGCTGTGGTTTTCCATCCTGAAGACTCACATTTGTGATCAACTTCTGTAAGTTGGATGGACTGACTTTTAGAGCCAAATCTATTTCCAAAGGAGCATGAGTGTATTCCCTAACTTACTCCTGGGGCCTCTTCCAGCAGCTGCAATAGGCTGCTTTATAATAATCTAGAAAAAAATTATGTGAGTACACTTCAGGTTGAGGAAAATGAAAAGCCTGGCTGTATTTTAAGTCATATGTGAGAATGACTTAATGATGACAAAAGTTAGAAGAGTGGAAGCCAATGTCACTACATTATCAAATATATTCTGTCATCGTGGGACCAACTGGAAATCCTTCAACAAACCAGATTGAGTTTAAGGACAGAGAGAAAATAGGAAAAATATTCCAATGCTTTAGATCCTTGTGTTTTTTTAATTCTATCCACACCACCTATTTGAATTAATTTAACATAGCTGATCAGGAAAAATTGGCTAAAACACTTCAACAACGTGAAAAACCTCATTGGATATGTCTTAGATGCATTGAAGCAGCTCCTTGAAATCAGTGGCAGATTTTGAAGAATGTGAAGTTGATTAGACACATAATTGACGGAGGATGTTTAGATCGTGTTCTGAACAAGCCTAAAATACTTGAAGTTCCATAGATGCAGATGGTTTAGTGTCTGAGCTTTAATGATTCCTGAGATAAATGAAGATGTATTCTGAACACTGAGGTCAAGCCAGGTAGATTTTTAATTGGTGTCAGAAATTGAGCCATCTGTTAGAAATAAAGTAAGCCAGGCTTCCAACTACCTTCACCTGCTCGCCCCCAGTGAGCAAGTACTTTGTTGATGTGATTCCTTTCCCAAATCTACTCCCAGGTAACTGTTCTCCAGTGTAGTTGTTAACAGTTACTGGCATGTCCACAAGAAAATAATCTATAGCTATGATGATTCATGCTCCTCATTTGACTTTTATGCTGCTGTCTATGTAGCATGAAGATGATAGATAAGTGTTAAATATTTCCTAAATTATTGCAGGAGGCAGGAAACCTTAGAAGTTTGGGAAGTTTGTCTTCTGCCTGTGAAAAAGCAAGATTAAGCACTGGAATATTGTAAAACACCTTCTGAAAAGAGGTATTCCAGATAAGAATGTTTCAGAAGGCAAAACAACAGAACTTAAGGAGAGCATGATAAATTTAAAAATCAGGTTACCATGAAAAACTTTTAAAAATTCCTTTTGTAATTTAATTCTCTATTTTGTTCTATTGACTTATAAAATATCAAACAGGAATAACAAGGAATGTATCCTGTTTCAAGATGATTGATTACAAATCGATTTCAAGGCAGTACAGTATAAATTAATTCCATTAGGCAATTATGCAGAGTAATTTGTCAGCTTTAAAATTAAATGAATATTTAATATCTATTTTTAGAGTAGTTTAATTAGATGGTTAAATATTTCCTAGAAATGTGAATGCTGCACGCTGAAAGCAATACAAGCATCATACAGCCCAGTTACAACACATTTCAAGTTGGAGGAAGTAATCCAGTGCAGTATGTCTCTCTGCCATGGTAAGTGCAATTAAGTGAGAAAATATTTAATAGCAGTCCTTCACTGAGATTAAGGTACAGTTATGTTGGGCATATTTTGAAATTATAAATATACTGTAAAGTACTCTGTCCCAAAGGATTTAAAGCCTGGGAAATGAAGATGCACTGCTTATATCTAAATAATAAAAAATATGTATTATAGGTGTGCTTTTTGATGATGTTTTGTTTCTTTTCCCAAATTATTATATGGATATTTAAGTATACACATTTCTTTTTTCTGAATTTTCAGTGTTGTTGTCTTATATTTTAGTCTAAATGATTTTAACTAATAGTTATGAATCAGTTTGGTCTGTCCCAACTCAAACATTATAGCCAGATGAATTCTATTCATTTGGTTGGGTATTTGTAAACCCCAGAGTGCACCAAGGCAAAGCACTTTGAGTATTCCAGCAGTGAATATATTTTTATGGAGGTAATAATTAAGAAATCACTTACATACAATTATGTACTAAATTAGTATGAGCTATTTTCACATAATTTGATAATGTGATTGATTCCACTTTAGGATTCAATCTAATAGTAGTTGAACTCTTCCACCTCTGAAGAATTACATGGTTTAACAACATGTCTAAGAGAAGAAACAGATAAAAACACACTGTCCATATGACTTTCAGTGATATTTTGCCAGTTGTAAATATTAAATATAATAATTATTTATAAATTATAACAAACATAAATGTTATTAGAAATATAAGCCAATTATATTTGCAGTAATTGTATATAAAATCGATGGGATTTGGAGACCTGCATCCTTGTTTGAACATCTGAGAAATGTCCTTTATTCAGGGATTTCTCCAGTAGGGGCTACTGAAAGAGCAGGGATGGCAGTTAAAGCATTGATTCCTTTCCCAAGCACGTAATGCACACATTGGAAGGAAGCAGGACTTGTAGGGGGTTGGCAGGAGAAGCATTTTGCTAACAGGCTTTCTGAGTGGTGTTGTGCCCTCACAGCACAAAAGAACATCTGACTCTTGCAGAGGGCAGAGAAGTGGGTGTGTGGTGACATTGATTAACTGGTTTCCCTGCTGAGTCAAATGGATCATGTTCTCTCTCTGCAGGGAAACTAGTTCTTGTCCCATGTTTACTTTGTTTTGACTCTCAGAAAAAAGCCAAATCCCGGGTGGTTATTTTTCATTGAAGTACAACCCCAGTTACAATAGTTACACACCTGCCCAGGGTGTGGGGCCTTAAAGCACTGCCCAGAGTGAGGTGAGGTGTGTGTACCGTGCTGGGGCAGCCTGGCCGCCATCTGTAGTGGCTTCCTATCTCCATGGCAGCCAGAGCCATCCTGGAGCAATCATCTCTGTTCCTGTCACTGCATCCCAGAGTTAGAGCAGGGAGCAGAAGGCTGAGGCCCGTGTTTGGCAGGAAATGGCCCAAGCCTCTCCAAGTGTTTGTTGACTGGCCATCCGTGGGGTGTGAAATTCCAGCATGTCCTTAACGGGCAGGAACATCTCCTCTGTTCTCTTGTGCCACTTCAAGCTTTTTAAGGACTGTTATTTGCCTCTTCAGAAACAAGTCCTATTAAGCCTCTCTGGGCTGTAAAATGGTATGGAAGGATTGGGAATTAAGACTTTTGCTGTCATCAGTATCATCAGAGCCCAGCATTGTTAAGAGATGAACGTACTTTGGTAGCGCTGCTGAGTCATTCTCTGGGTTTCTACAGCTGGCACTTCCTCATTTTGAGGTTGGCCGTAAGCCTAGGCTAAAAGGGAACAGAATTAACTTTATTTTTAGGTTAGTAAAGCCCAGCTTTAGCTAAGCGTATTAGCCCAGTGTTAGTTGTGTTTAAAACAATGCTTTAAATTTTTACTAAACACATTATATGTGTATGTATGTTGTTAATTCTGCCATAAAGATTATGCTGAATCCCTGGATTAGGAAGTGATTAAGAACCACTAATGTGCTGAATCTCTGGGTAAGGTATAATGAATTATTCATCCTGTTATCCTAGTGCAATCACAATAATGTCCTGATGCTAATTAGCAGGTGGATGGGCTGACACTAGATCAGGAATACCCAGGAGATATTTTATTCAACCTGTATTTGATTCCTGCTATAAATGTATTTTCTGCTCTTTTAGTTTATTCCTTAATCAATAGAAACAAGTCTTATTTTGAGATCCTTTCTGTTATTCCAATGTTATTTTTTTAAAAAATCTATTACTTTTTTAGGGCTAACTAGGCTGAGAATGGAAGCTTTTGACGGCTTCTGGGACAGTTGTTGGTAAAGTTTTACTATTATGCCTCACTATATTACTTTGTCCATATTGGTGAGCTGCATATTACCATTTCTTCTATTATATGTGATCTTTATTGTCTTGTATCAATCAGAGCAGAATTTGTCTTATTTTTAATGACCACAGAACACATGTTTGTGCACTTGTATAGCATAGCACTTGCTGTGGTAATGAATTAGATATTTGTGCATGTTAATCTTTATTACTTAAGGCAACACAGTTTATAATTTTTTTTCTTGGCCCTTAGTCACTACTCTCCTGTTCCTTCTTTCTTTTTTTTAAGTCAATTCTCAACATTTCATTTTGTTTAACATGTTGGCATGTATAATTGTTCATCAGAGGGATTTATCAGAAGTAAAACTGAAGGACATTATGAATTCACCTTGTATTTTGCCACTGTTTCTTTAAAATTCCTATTTTTTGAATTAAACTCCAGTGTGAAGTATAGCTTAATGCAGATGTTTCAGTCTCACAGCTCAGCCTGAGAAAGACCCAACCCACAAACCAAAACAGTTCTCACCACCTATTTTCCACTTGTTTTCGTCTCTAGAAGTCATTTTCCTTCATTTTGTGCTGACCCTGCTGAGATTTCCTTCCACTCTCCATGCACAAATACGTTTTGGTAACTACATGAAGATGTAACTGGTGGGTGGGACCTGTAGATTGCCGGAGAATGCTGAGCTTAGCCTGATTTTTGTGTGCAATGTGCAGTTAGCTGCTCCATGAATATCTTTTGATTTAGGGAGGAAGTGTATGAGGACTGAAAAATAACTTGGGGGAACCACTGCTGGCCTTCTTTATGTCTGTCTGTGGTGTTTGTGTTTCTGCTCATCAAAAGCATGAGATATTTATTCTCCCTTTCCTCTCCTCCTCCTCCCCTTTTCCTGTTTCTCTCCCTCAGCCACCACATCCTTCTTAGTGCTGCTTATCTCTGAAATTTTTCATCTCTCAGTTCTCACTCTGCTGTGTGTGATTAAGCACCTGAAATATTTCCAACCTGATGACTGCAGGGTTTTGCAATGAAAACCCTGTAGAGATTTACTGAGTGGGCTGCTCTGAAGGAGTCAGACTTTATGAGCCCTAATGCCTGCCTTTGTAGAGATTTGGAAAGCACTTGGCGTATTAAATGCACTGTTGCTATCTGAGTAACAGCAACAATCTGCATGAGGTCTCATGGTACAGAAATGTTTCCTTGTGACAAACCATACAAAGTCCTTCATATAGAAGGACTTTTCCTTTGTGCTGAACTGTACAGACAGCTAAGCTGTTGGGCAGTGCTGCCAGTGACTTGTGAGGTTCTGTGGATCAGTCTGAGACCAACATCTCGTCTACAGCCATGCTCAAATCAGACAGGTTTCTAAACTTCACATTATTTGAAGTTTGGGTCTGAATAGACCAGCTAAGGTTCATCTTCAACTGTAAAAAATGAGTCACTTTTAGTAGAGATGTCACAGCTGCAACCTTACATTGCTGAACTAAAATTGCAATAATCCCTACATCTGGTTCTACAGTAACTCCTGAAACGAGTGGTGGAGGGCAATTATTGTACTGATTAAGCTTAGTTAAGGTTTTGTTTAAGAGAGACTATGTGAAGATGCCTCGCTGGATGCTGGCTAGAAAATTACTGTGTGATAGACCTGGAAGCTTCCTCAAGAACATTGCCCTAAGCTTTTAGCCTGCGGGCTGTCCTCAGAAGGCAGTGCTCTTTGTTACTTTATCTTACACTCAAGGCTGTGTACATGGATAAAACACTGTGTATCAGTAATGCTGGCTTTTCATTGCCAAAAAGCTTTTTCCCAGGAGTTTTATAGCCATTTAGCATAAAGCTGGTCGTAACATTGTCCACTGGTTGAGGCTGTCCAGAACTAAAACAGGATTGAATGCAGAAAGGATATTTATCTTCAGCAAATTCAAACATTTGGGAGTATAAAAGAACTGGAAGAAGATCTAGAAAATTAAAAAGAAAGGAAACTCTTCCTTCTTGGCGAGGGTTTGAAGGAGCTTTCAGTCAAAGGAAAACACATTTTCATCTGTCAGCTGGCCAGGTTCTTGTTATTGTGACTTTAAGTACAAAGAACAGAAGGAAAAGGGCAAAGGAATCTTCGCAAGCCATGTACAGGCATACACCAACACCTGGTTATAGGCTTTGCTGTGACAGAGCCCTGGTTAATCAGTCAGTCAGAGAATGGAAATATGCTCAAAAATGAACCTTGTATTAGAAAAAGTACCTATACATTTTATAAAGTGTGATTTCCCTTGGTGTCTCTCTGGAAATTTCTGACAGTTTCTTTTGGATTGTCAAAAGTCCCTCCACTAAATCAGTGTTTGAACTGTGCCTAAATGTCCTGTGACCATGCATGCTGTGCTTCAGGATTTCTGACCTAAATTACATATTAGAGATTATAAAATTGAGATTTTTTTTTTAAACAAATAGTAGTTTAAATTACGCAAGATGCCTTTTATTTGTCTCCTGTCTGTCCTTTCATCTGTCCATCCATTCTTTTCCCTTGCGTTTATCCTTCTCATAAAGCTCGTATTTTTACCTCAATTATTTTTTATCCTGCTCTTCCCTGAGCCCTCTTTTGTCCTTTCTGACCTATCTTCCCACTTAAAATACTTTCTTCCTGGCCTCATGGAGCATTGCTATGGCGACCACATGACATCATTGCACTGGGAACAGTTGCCTAGGAAACCATATGATGTCATTGCATTGGAGACAGTTGCCATGGTTACTGAGTTGGCTGAAGTAATTGGGAAAAAGAGTTTGTTATCTGATGGGTGCCAGGAAATGTTCCCATTAATGGGTATAAAGAAGAGGCTTTTATTTATATTTTTATGTTCCAGGGAGGTCTGTCTGTGACTCAAAGACCCCATTGCTTTACGTGCTATAACGTGCTCTGGCTGGGCTGTTTTCATTGGTCTCTGGGATCTTGCTCACCTCTTTCTACTGTTGAATGTTACTGTGTAAAATGGAGAAAAGCTATGTTATGCCAAGGGTCTGCATAAAATGGGATTGCAGCTTCTATTGCTCTTTGATTTTCCCTGTTTGGTTCCTTTGGTTTCTGAGATAAATAGCCCAGCCCATTATTTATCCCAGCAGATATCAGAGGTGCAGTAACAGTGAATGTCACAGCCTGAGCTTGCTGCATTTGCACGAGCCTCTGTGTGCATCTGTAATTTGTTTTCCACTTCTTTCCTGCCTTTCCCAATTTCTATTTCATCATTGCTGACATGTATCAGTCTTGTTTTAATAATTCCAGGAGTTCCCAGAAATGTCCTACATGAAAGGTGAAGCAGAGGTTAAAAAGTAGGAGGCAGCTATTAGAGGTCAGAGAGGTATGCAAGAGTCTAGTGAGTGTGTGTGATTCATGTAAGGATGTGGGAATGTAAACAGTGCTTAGCACTGTGTGTGATGTGCAGATCTGTAGCTCTGGCACTGTTTTAGGATATACATAAGCACACATATAATTGCTCTATGGATAAATGAATAACTTTTAATGAAATAGCTTTTCCAGACTTTCTGCAGTTTGAGTGAATTACATGTCTAGGGCATATTAGTCAAATTGTGCATGTGCGTGACTGTCTCCACATCTCAAATAAAGTCTCTGCTCTCAGTACCTCTGCAGATGCTCTGGAGTGCACTAGAAATTAGTTACAAACTTCCCATTGAAATTCATGGAACGAACCCCTTCTGGCCCCACTGGTGTGCAGTCATCTTCAAGCTGAAAATCAAAATCCAGGATAAAATCTTTACAGTTACTGTGGAGCTGCAAACAGGAATGCAATCAAAAAAGCCATGAAGAGTGCTGGTGGCAGGCCAGGTAACTGAGGAGTTTTGGAGTGCCTGAACTATTGATTGAAATCCAGGGCTCCTGAAATGTTGGGAGGAGGCTGGAATGGGGGTAGTAGCATCTGAGTTCTGGCAGAACTAGGAGGAAAATCTGGAAGAGAGAATGTAACTTCCTTGGGCAGGGAACAGAATTTCTACTTAGGTATTGGGGGAAACAAGGGGATAGAGGTTGGAGTTTTTTGATGTTTGGAGTAATAAAAGCCTTTTATTAGAATTTTATTTTGGATCCCCCTCCTTATGCTTTACAAATATTGTTTGATTCACTTTTTATTTGTTCAGCATACTGAACAGAGCAATCCCAGCCTCTGTGCCAGACTAGCTGTAAAAGAAAGTTGTGCTTCATACCTGAAATCGTTTAATTTCATTCTGATCAGATGGCAAGGAACAAAACAGCTCATAGAGGTGGAAAGCAGCAGCCAGTCAGTGCTCCCAACAATCGGGTGAGATGTGAATAATCACTGGCCTGTTTTTCAGACCTGTGTGTAAATTCTTAAATTTTAGTTTGATAACAGTATTTAGTTAATCAACATGCACTTGTGGGGTTTGCAAATCAGACTGTTCTCTTCATGGTGAGCCAAGGGACTTGCATCATGGCAAAATATATGTCAGTAATCATGGCCTTTCCTGGGCTTAATGGACTGGAACAGCCTTGCAGTTACTAGTCTGGGATGCTGCTTAATCTGTAATTGAAAGGATATTTGATCTTACTATTATTGACTACTTGTGTTACTTTTCCTCTTAACTGAGCTTCAGAATGACCCCTGAACTTGCACTTGTTTTATTTCAGCACTCTGCCTGGCAATTTGAGGTTATTGTATTTAAGTACATTTTAAACATTTATATTTAGATGACATTTATTAATAATATACAGGAAAGAAAGCAATAAACTAGACGATGTTTATTTAACTGTCAGGGAGGTGTGCAAAAAGGTTGGTAAATCTTATGGGTCTTTGGTAAATTTTACCTGAAATCCACATGTTCACGATTCATATTCCAGCTTTCCTTTCCTCTGGATTTTCACCAATGTCAGGTTTCCGTAAATATTTAAATAATAATTGAATGCTGTGCTATAGCAACACTGGAGATCTCAAGTGGTACAGAATTATAGATTTGTTTTCCACCAGAGTGAACCACTTGTGGTATGTACGTGGTGAACTTGTGTGAGTAGTAGTGGAGGTGGTTTGTGGTGTTGCAGGACAGACAGTCCTGTGAGAGCCCAGCTTTTGCTGACTAATGCTTCCATCTGCTGGAGAACTTTGTTTGCACAGTATTTGCTCTGTACTGTACTCAGAGATAGAAAATCTTGTTAATTAAAGCCCTAAAGGTTTAGTGATCATTAGTTACTATAACAAAACCAGCAGCTAACACAAACCACAGGCTCTATAGCTTTACATTTGAAAGATGTAACTCTGCCTACCTGGAATCAGTACTCCTATGTTTTATTCTAAAATACAGTAACTTTCACATAGTAATATAAATTAAAGTACAGATTCTACAAACATCTTCCTAGTGGGTGATTTTGTGACTTGTGAATCAAACTAGTGCCTTCAGTAAAAAACTGCAGAGGTTGTAGGACTGCCCCTTTGCACTTCATAGCCAAGAAGGATGGGGGCAGATATCCATTGGGACAGGATGTATTTTAGTGCTGGGACTAGTTCACTCAGTATTACTTACACTGCCATAATACATCAGGATCTATGCTCCCAAAGCATATTTTTGAATTTTGGAATTCATTTGTTTTGCAATAAACTTGAGAATTTTGAAAGAACCATGTGTCTGGAGACACTGTAGCCCAGCAAACAGAGTACTTCCCAGCCCACCTATGTCTCTTTAAGGAGTGATTTTTTCATTCTCTCCTGCAAATCCATTGATTTGTTGAAAGTACATCATAGGATGGTTAGTCTCTATCATTGTATTATTTTTTTATTCTTATTAAGTTGGTTAGGAAAAGTGTGCAAATAAAAAAACCCCACCCCAGACCATAAAATTTACAGAGAATAAAGAGGGTTTGTTCTCTTAGTATTGTTTATGACAGTGTTGTTAAAAGTAATAATATCAGAACACCTTTGGACTTGATACAGTGGCATGAAAATAAATATCTGTAAATTGTAAATTTATATATAAAGTAAATGATAAAGTATATATAAAATTTATACGTTTATATATAAGACTAGATGTACTAGTTAAGGAATAATTTTAGAGAAATTCATACAAACTATGTAGATTCTTGTGTATAGTATAATCCTGTATGAAGATAACATATTGAGCTATATTTATTTATTTTTATTTAAATATATGAATTCAATAAACAATAAAAAGGACATAAAGTCAGAGCACCTTGCCCCTGCCTACCTGCAATCTGTGCAATTCCATGCCCTTTGGGATCATTATTTAACTGTGATAAGAATCTTCCATTGTGCATGTGAAAGCTTGACATGGCCTTCAACAACCAACCCCATGGAATGCATCAGCTCCATCTCCTTGAAATACCTGGGCTGACGGGGCGAGTGTTGTTTGGGTGTTGGACTTCCATGTGCAGGAATCACATCAAGTGCCCTTTGGCTTAAGGCAGGGAGTTGGAATCTAGTTCAAACACCAGTGCACAGGATTTTAGGGGCTTAATGTTTTAAAAATGATGACAGTGGTAGGAAACATAGACTTTAGATTTGCATTTGTTGTTCTTCTACTGCTAAGGAAAAATAGTTCAAGGTATCTTTCACTGATGACACTATATATTTTGTAAGTAAATTAATCCCATGTGTGGGTGGTTTTGTGCTTTTTTGAAAACTAACAGCTCTATACTTCTAGACAGTATATATTCTGCTCTGGGTATTGAGAATGTGGGAAACTAATTATTAATGGTAGGAACAACACCGTCTATGTCCAAAATCCATAATTTGTGTGGACTCATAGCTACTGTTTACCTTAGCAGCCATAAAAAGCTATCTTTGAGTAGGATTAATTGAGCTGGATGTGCAGTTTAAAAAATGACGTGGAGCCCAGAGGCAAAACCTTAGGCAGTTATTGTTTTCCTTGTGTTGTTACTTCATTTGCAGGAGCAGCAATATCTGGAGCTGCCACTGGTAGTAATTTAATAAAGAGGATTTTCTTGGAGTTTAAAAAAACCCCAGGCTGTCAGTCCATCATGTTATATACGCAAATAAAGGGAAAAGAAGTGCTTTTCCCTGAGTGCCCGTGCAGGAGCACATTCCATTGCTGATGTGTGTGCTTTCATCCTTGGAGTGTTTTGGCTGTCAGTATCTTTATGGCTCACATACCTGAGCAGGCTGTAACTCACACGTGCAAGTCTCTGCACCAGGGGCTTTGATTTCTTTTTTACTACCTGTGAACTGAGATGGAGCTACTTACTCTCCTTGTTAATGGGTGCATTTGCTCTTGCTTCAAACTGTTTTCTCAAGAAGTTATTAATAATTTATTATTTAGCCAATTGTCAATTTTTAATTTTCATTAGGAATCTACTTAAAGTGGCCTTAATTGTCTCTTGCATGATGTCATAACTTTGGACAGTGCTACAACCCAGGGAAATGATGTTTTCTGACGTCCTTCACATAGGATTGTAAACACAGAGATGTTGGGATGTTGAGTTGGTAGATGTGATTCAGATCATAAATTGGCATAAAATTTCAGAACTACTTTCCTGGCAGGTGAAGAGCATTAATGCAAAATTGTTGCACCTCAGTTGTCTGTGATCAGATTCACAAGAATTGATGACAAATTTTTCTTTGTATAAAGTAATAAGCAGAAAACTTTTTCCCCTGAAAAATGTATTTATACTACATTAAGCACAGTAATGTTCCTTAAGTTGGGAGATAATGTTGTTTATTTCAAAGGAAGAAAAGTATCTATGTATGTACAGGAGGAGGGGAGGGTGAGTATTGATTTGAGCAGTTGAGTCATGGAAATCAATTTACTTTTCAGTTCCTGGAGAATGGCACTGCAGCTGGTGGTTCGTGACTGCCTCATCCTTTGTGTCATTGATGGGGCAGGAAGCAGTTCTGTTCGAAGCAGAAAGTTGCTGTGCCTCGCATGCTTTGTTAAACTGGGAATAATGATTTATTTCCAATGGTTAAATGATGTCAACAACATTCACAGGTGAAACTGTGGCTGATGTACCTGTTTGCAAGCTTTATAGAAGTTGCCTTTTCCACACTTTTGTGATCACAGAATATCCTGAGCTGGCAGGGACCCGCAAGGATCATTGATTCAAAGTTCTGGCCCTGCACAGGACACCTCAAGGATCCCACCATGTGCCTGAGAGTGTTCTCTAAATGCTCCTTTAGCTCTGGCAGAGTTGGTGCAGGCTGGGGGTGCTCTGTTGTATGGTGTCGAGGTTCGTTTTCAATATCATTCTATTACATCTTGTGAAGTCGCAAACAGAGGCAGCTTTATTTTAACATTCTTGATGTTCGGTGATGCTCACCTTGGTGCAGAAGCAGTTGGGGAGTTCTGATTACACTGATCAAGCCCAATGGGATGGGAGAGCAACAAAACAAGGTTCTCTGCTTACACAAGCTTGCCTGATGTAACAGTTTTGCTGTGTTTTCTTCCTTGTGCCACCTAGAGTGGTTCAGTGCACACCTTGTCTTAATATCAATTCTGTTCAGTCTGATTTGCAAGATGTCTCTCATACTAATTTTATGTACTAATTGTACAATGTTCCATTGTACATTTTGGTTCTACTTCCACCTTCTTTTTTCCTCCCTGTCTATTAGATCTTTCCATGTGTTTAATAATCCTTTCATTGTGTTTCTTGGTTCAGATGGAACAATAGAATACTCTTTTCCATGTCTGGAATTGTTTCTTTCTAAGTTTCTGATTGCTTTAAATAAATAAGCCAAACAGACAAGCTCTGATTGTAACAATGGGAAGAGGTGAATTTCTCTTTCTGGAACAAATCAAAACCCAAAAGCTAAGATGTGGAGGGGAAAAATAGAATCTGTTGTATCCTCTCCGAGGAATATTCCAGAACTGTCAGTGAGCTGTGTTTAGCATAATCCAGAGAACCTCTGCAGTTTTACAGCACAAAGAATAACTTCCTATTTATTTTCTCATGTCTCTCCATGTTGTGCAAGTGGATGTCTCTAGAAATGGATCAGTGTTTCCCTCTTCATGTTGTAGGTTTTGGAGCACATCTTAGCACTGGAAATTCCAACTGCTTGCTTTCCACAGAAGCTCTAGAGACAACACTGGTAGGATAATCTCTACTCTCACATCACCTTGAGCAGCTCATTAGCAGCCTTCTGTTCCTGTCCTCTCCCCGACTCACAAGTAGACTCAGAGTCTGTATAAACTGACTGCTCCATCATGCTTAACTTCACCTGAGTTAATGGGGTCTTGTTACTGTGTGTGTGGAGCTGTCAGGGAATATGCAGAATGCAGCAGCTACTTCCAAATCTGCAGAGCTCTCTTTACTCTTATTTTTGATCCTGATGCCAATGGATGTCAGCCTCCCTTAACTCTGAGCTCTGCATGGATTACTGGTTAGTAAATGCTTTAAGGTGCTTAGGGATTACATGGTTGTACTCTTTACTACTTGCATCAGCTACTATGTGAATGACAGTCTAAGAATATAAACAAGTTAATTACCTGGAACTTTGTTTTAGAGGTTCATTGTTCCACCCCTTTTTACCTGTTGCTGTTTTCATAGTGTTAGGAAGATTGGAGCCAGCCAAGATTTATGTGGTATTAATTATGTTACTTGTTTCCATGATACAAAAAAAAAAAAGTGACCTTTTCAACATCATTTCCCACCTTCAGTCACTGCTAAAGACCAGTGTTGGCACAAGGTTTGTTTGCTCTTTATAGTCACAAATTTAATTTTTTCAGAAGGTGTGCAATTCTTCCATGCTTCTTTCTTTTCAAATGTATGCCTTGTTTCACAGAGAGACATTAAAGTATCCTTTTGCTAAAAAAAACCCCTTCATTTTGTGTGAGTGAACAAACAGTGATTGTGTGGGAACCAGAACTTTGTGTGAACATCTGTAAGTGAGGTGAACGCTGTAGAATGAGACTTTTCTTGAATCCATAACACAATCAGAAGGCACTGATTGTGTATGATAATAAAGGGGAAATCTCTGTTTCACTTTCATTCAGTTTCAGATGAAAGTCTAGAAATTCATAGAGTCACTGCCCAGTTAGTGAAGTGATTTGTTTATCAGTATTGTCTAACGGTACAAGTAATGAGTGTTTCTGGTCAGTGCCTGCTCAAGAGGTAGCACCCACATCCTTTTGTGACCAACAGTCTTCATCTCCCATCACTAAACCTTTCCAGACTTGTACATGGAGCTTTTAGACTTGTGATACAGAATGTTAGAGGTGCTTGAGAGTGGCACTGTAATGATCTCTGCTGACTTCAGCCATAGGAGTTAGCTGTGCCTGTGCATATTCATCACCAGTCTGTTTTTTCTT
Source organism: Atrichornis clamosus (assembly GCA_013400975.1). Classification (NCBI taxonomy): domain Eukaryota; kingdom Metazoa; phylum Chordata; class Aves; order Passeriformes; family Menuridae; genus Atrichornis; species Atrichornis clamosus. The sequence goes on from WBMZ01008297.1 coordinate 173,202, forward strand.
CAGTATAGTTTGTGTACTTTAGGATTTCTTTTCTGTGGATGTGGGATACCTTCTTGTGGATCACAAAGCACGTTGAAGTTCTGTAGAAGACTGCACCTATTCCCTGTAACAAGTTGGTCCATAGAAAAACATGAAATAACTTGGTTTTTTGCCAAGATTTCTTCAGGATAAACCACAGTGCAGTCTTACTGGACAAATTTAATTTCTGGAATATCATCCTGGGTTTTTTTAATTGTAGAATATTTAAGTGGATAACTAGGGAGATAATGAAATTTACTGATGTAAAATAAGTGAAGATGTTCTTTGCTGAATAATGACTGAACCTTAGATACTAAAAGCAGGAGACTGCTGTTGGAGCAATTTTATAAGGACATGGGAAGGACTCTTGCTCTTCTGCCAGTGTGGGCCTCACTTTGTCAAAGGGTAGGTCCACTCTTCTGAATTTATAATGTTTTAGAAACCTTATCAGCTGGGATCTCTGGCATGGTCCTGTACACAGCTCATGTACAAACCTTATTAAAAAGCACATGATGTGTTTGTTGCCAAGGAAACAGAAGCCATTAAGCCCTAGGAACATAATTCATAAAAACAAAATTTTAGCTATTAACATCTACTTTCTCCATTAGGGCCATGAAATCTCCATGAAATAGCCTTGCAGTCTCCAGCTAATGGAAATGACATAACTGGGGAATGAGCAGGAGAAACGAGGGATTGCAGTTCACTGAGCTCCAAGCACGGCTGCAGTAAGGAGAGTGCAGGACTGGGTATGTTTTCATCTCTTGTGTTCATAATCCACTGAGCACCTGTTTATCCTTCTCGTGTTACTATACATTATGAATCACATGAATGGCCAGTCTTTGCTAAGCAGAGAAAGATCAGGCCTACATTTTCCAACAGGTCTATTTGGAATAAGAAAAAAATTAGCAGTGGGAAAAGGTAGTAATTTTAATTTTTACTTCTCTGCATTTGTGTATTCTATTACAATTATCTAGCTCACAATGAGTTTGACACAAAATGTGGTTGTAGGTAGTGTTTTTTTTTTTTTGGTCAATCTCAATTTGCTCTTAAAATCTAGAAGCTGTTTTCTTCCTCGTCATCCTTCTCTTTTTGGGAATTACATTGGATTAATCAATTTTTTTTCATACTAATACTGCAGAGCACCTAGAAACTTCTTAGGAAGAGTCCACTGTAGCTACACAGGCGCTCTGTGCCAAAATTCCACCATGCTTGTATTCTAGGAAATATTTCTAGCAAAAAAATGAGGAGGAAAGTGAATGTGACTCAATTTTTGGCTGGCCTAAGCGGTTATTTGCCACTTCTAAGTGCTGTCCAGGGTCACAGACAGTCAGGATCCCAAGGCTGGCCTGAGTTATTGTTGATACCTTGCAGTCATCTATGTTCAGCTTTGGGATCAAGAAGTCAGAGGGAAGTCAGGGTCATTATTGCCCTTTATTCTCAGCCATTCCACTGATTTTGAACCATCGTTTCTGTATTTCAGAGGAGAATTAACATTGCTGTCTGTAAAAAGTGCTGAATTTACTGTAATGGGATAAGGCTAATGAATCACTGGGCTATACAGCCTCAGGCTCCAAGTCCTGCACCAACGGTTTAGTGTCATAAATCAGTTATAGTCAGTTGGAGAAGTCCATTGCCAGTTTGCTCAGACTTTATTCGGGCACCGCACCTGCAGCTCTGGAGAGGTCTGTGCAAACTAAGCAAATAGTGATTAGGAGCTCCCAGACTTTGCCCCCCAGCCCTGATGTGGTTTCAGTCAGCTCACACACAGTTGCTGCTCAGTCACAATGAAGTGTGGCACTAAGGTACACTCTGCTTTCTCCATGGTTTTATGGGACTTTGCCTGATAACAGCCTCAAGGATTTGGCAGTGATTGATTAGTTAAAAATGAGTGTATGACACTATTGACTTTTTCAGAGGAGTAATTGTGAGAATGTGCATCAAAACTCTGACTTGTGAGCCTGTGACAGTACACCTGAGTGCAGAGATGAGCTTGTCAAACGGCCTAGTGCAGCAGAGTGGACTTTGAGGAAAAGAAAATGTGTCAGAGATCTCCAGATAACATAATTTAGTTTGAAACGGGCCTCCAGAGACCATAAAGGGCAGGGCTACCTTCAAAGTTAGATCCAATTCCTCAGGGCCTTGTCCAATCAGATTTTGAAAACCTCCAGGAACAGAGATTTCTGTCTTTGTAGGCAACCTATTTCAGGGTTTAAGCACTGACACTGAAATTTTTCCCTTCTCTATCGTGATTTTCTCCTGTCACAATCACCATTGCTTCTTGCCCTTGCACTGTTACTGAGAAGAGTGTCCCTGTCTTACATGTAATTTTCCTTTAATTGTTTGATTATGACAGTTGGATTCCTCTTCCAAACCTTCTCTTCTTGAGGCTGAACATACTCGGAGCCTCAGCCTCTCCTCACATGCCATGTGGTGCAGATGCTCTGACCCTTCACTGTGCTCTCTCCAGTTTATCAGTATCACTTTGATGACAAAAGGCCCAAAGTGGGACACAGTGTCCAAGGAGCTGCCTCACAAGTACGAGCAGGGCTCCCTTCCCTGACTGCTACCTGTGCTGTGCCAATGCAGCCTCGGGTGCCCTCAACCCTCACAGAGATGTTGCCATTGCAGTATTTGTGCTTGTTGTTAGCACAGTGTACAAAAGAATGTCCTCAAATGATCTGTGTCCTTATATCCATGTGTTTTCCTCTGCAAAGTAAGAAACCAGGACAACTGTATAATGCAGAAGTTTGTGAAGAAGTTTATTCTTTGATATTAGCTTTTTCCAGGTTCAGTGTCGGGGAAAACACTGGGCTACTGCGAGGACACTTAAGCTTCATGGGTGCCTGGATACTGTCCCATTTTTTATCTCCCATTCACACACAATATGCCAGGCTGTGGCAAAAAGCTTTCTGAGAGTGCCTAAAGCTTTCCTCCAAGCTGCTCTTTTCCTCTGGGAGCTGGCAGCAGAGGTGCAGGCAGGCTCCCTCTGCTCAGCACAGGACACACCTTCTAAACAGAAGCAGGCAGAAGAGGCAGTGTAGCAGATGGAAAAGGATGCTGCATCCCTTCCTCTTAAAGGTGGGATGCCCCACAGTGCTAGACCTTTTTTGCAGATGCTGACAAGTCACGCAAATCAAGCCTGAAGGGCTTTAATTTGTTCATCTGACTAGTGCCTTGATCTGCCAGGAGCATCCAGAGTACAGGATTGTTCTGCAAATGCACAGAAACTACCAGTTTCTGAATTTTGAATGGATTTCTTGAAATCCAGGATTTAGGCATGGGAGAAACAACATTTCTGTTATTGATGGGGACTCAGTGCTTACTTGGCAAAGCAGCAACCAGCATGAAGCACACACTGAGCAGTGAGAAGGGAAGTCTTGAAACCTGGGTCTGCCATTGATCTATTTTCAAGCAGTGTAGGACTTAAAGCCTGCCACCATAATTTGGAAGGTGCCACTAGCCATGTGGGAATTTCTTGGCCTGTTGTTATGGATGCACAAGTGTTAGTAGCAGGCTTCCTTTGTGCTTTACTGTTACCTCTGACAATGAAGGGTGTCCTCTGCTGTCCCCAAAATGTTGAACAAATCTTGATGAATGTTATTTAACAGTGATTTTCTCATAAGGGTCACCTCAGTTCTAACATGGTCTGAGGCCCTGTGTTGGATTCACCGAAGCATCTGATCATGATGAAAATCTCACATGGTAAAATGAGTCTCCTTTCTGTTATTGCCACAGTTGTTCTGGACTCTTAAGGAATCATTAACAAGTAGTAAAATAATAGCCACTCTAAATCAGTTTGGTGTCCTGTGATTGTACAAGAACAATTACTATTCTCTACCCCTTGTGATCTCCTTGGAGAAGGTACAATTTAAATACTATTTCAGTCAAGTGAGGTCATTTCTGATGAATGAATATGTAAAAATAGCTCTCAATGTGTTTGCTCGTTTGAATACTCAGCTTTCTTATAGAAACTCCTATTACTGATATGTAGGAAATCTCTTAGAATTTTTCGAAGTGGCAATATAGTGTAAAAATGCATATTTCAGGATGTGGAAAGAATTCCAACAAGTTACAAATGCACAGTTTTTCAGTAAACACATGTTATTTCTCTGATAACTGAAAGGGCCGAATTGGTGTAGTCATCAAAAATTTTTTTTTAAATAAATGTGTGGTTTACTTGCTCTGTAAAGTATTCAAATCAAATTTTATCTGTGAGCACAAATGGAAACACAAACTCTTAACTGTCCCTCTGGGCTACACCCAGAGTGTTCTGGAATGTGCGTCTCTGGTTCTATCTGTGATCTTTGCATGATGTTCCCAAAACATTTACACTTCTTTTGCATCAGCTTAAAGGAGGACCACCGACATTTGAGGAGTTAGGAGAGATTTTTTCTCTCCTGGGACTAATCTCTGAGAGTAGATTGTAAATTTGTATTCCAGTGTGATGTATTCCCTTTGGATGTAATCTGTCTGGATGGCACTGGAAGCTACATTCTTACCTGGGGTGACTTCAGCACTCACCCTGATCTACACAAGTCTTATTGTCCTCAACACAGTTTCCAGTAAGCAATGTGCTGATGATGTGAAACTTCTTAACTGATGCTGAAAACTATGTTCCAAATTTTACACACCCTTCTTAACCATAGTGTACTACACTGTGAAACTGCAGCTGAATCACCCAGTTCCACACCTGCAGAATTGTGAAAGTACGGAGCTTTTCTCCCTCTGTGAGCAGGTACTGGGAACCTGTCATCAGTGCTAATCTTCCTGCCCAGTTACCACCCCGTTCACATTCACAGTCTGGAGTATGAGCTAGGCTGTCCAAAGCTTTATTCTGTGATTCTAGTTTCTGATAGAGCCACATATGGATTTTACATGCTGTTTTAGTGTACAGGGGAAAAATGTAGAAATTATTACTGCAGGTACAAGTAGTAGGACGAGTGGAGGTGTTGAACAAGTTGGATGTAGTTGTATGGATCCATTACAGATCCTGCTGGGCCCTGAGCTTCCTGGCAGCTAAACAAGCTGTCAAAAGCTATCCAAGCCCACAGGAGCTTTTCCTTCCAGCGGCATTACTTGAAAAATAGGTGAAGTTGTTATGTCCTGGTGCTAAAACCATTCTTTGTTAGGCTCTTATTGATTTCCCACTCCTAATTGCTAATAGTGTCCTCTTTTAAAGGAGAAAACTGGAGATGTTGAATCCCCATTGAACCAAGATGACGACTTTTATGAGCATTTTTTTGGAGAGGGTGGGGAGGAAGGGAAAAGCATTCCAGGGGTTTCTTTCCCCTTGTTTTTGTATTGGTATAATTATCCAATGTGTGGATGTGTCATTGTTTCCATTTAACACTGTTGAGATGAATAATTTGGTATATGGTAGTGAATGTGATTCTAGATTGTAACTACAGATTTTGTCATGGATTGGATGAATGAAAAATACTGCTCTAATGACTGGTTTGGGTTGAAATGATAATTTTGTATTAAATCTTGGAGCAAGAGCCTAACAATACTGAAGAGAAAGAAAGAAGGATATAATGCTGAATTTTTAGTTGCTTTGTGGTAATCCTGGGATGGCAGGAATGCACAAACCGGCTCCAGGAGGTTTTCTCCCCGAAGAACATTTCTTTTGATGGAGAACATCCATAACTTGAGTACCATTCTCATCCCTTGTATTCCCTAGGTCCTGTAGCGGCTTGAGGAATACCTGCTTGTCCAGTCAGTCGGGCTTTCTGTGGTTTTCTGTTCACAGATAACAGGAAAGATACGTCTTTTGAAGCCAGTGTATTCCTAAATATTTTCCTCCTTGTGCCTAAGTGGTGCATTCTTAGGCGTAATCAGCCTCTGTGCTCCTGTAACAAAGGGGCAGCTGGCGATAACTTTGGGAATGCTGATGGTCCTTGACTGCTGCCTTCGATTTGAGCACCGCTTGAAATTAGCAGCGCTCTCGGCACAGTTTGAAACGTGACGTCTCAAACATCAGCGACCTGTCTACGGGAGGGGCTTAGCTGCACCAAAACGGGGGGAGCTGACTGGTTTTAGCGAGAGCTATAGACATGTTGAAGAGTTTCCTTCCTGCAAAGAGACCATTACATTTAATGATCACTTTGTCTGTCTCGGTTTAGCTCCTTACATCACGATGTGAGGAAACAGATCTCACAGCACCTGTAAGGAGCACGTGGGGTTTTTTTGATGTGCTGGTGTCAGCAAACACTCATCTAAAGATGTAAGTGACCAACTCCTGCCTCAGTCAAAATCCCGGAAACATCCACACCCATCAGTTTGTCGTCTCTCATCATGTCCTGATGTTCTGCTACAGGTGGAGAAATCCTCACCTAAATACACACATAGACTGAAATAACACAGATCTAATGGATAAAATCATCAATCTCTGAGGTCCATGAACTATAAATCCTTCTAGAAATGTTCGTCTTTCTACAAAATAACAATTAAAGTCCATCCAAAGACTGCATTGCACTGATTTTGGGGGAGATAACTTACACAAATGTATCTGGTAATTTATTGTTGTTTTTTGTTTTCTCAGTATATTTTTTACATTCTTTATGTTCATTATTTCAATTTCTCTCAATTTTTTTCCAAATGTAATCTGTGTATGATCTGTTTTGTTGTTGGCTGGGGTTTTTTTGTTAGTTTGTTAGCTTTTCTCTTCCCCTAGTAGGGATTTGTTTGCAGGCAAATCTTTTCACTTTTATCCTGACCAGAGATTCCTGTGTCTCACTGTTCCCCATTTCTGATCAATTTATTGCTCCAATAGCAAAAAAGTGTTTGTGCCAAATACTATCTCTGTCAGCCCAGATTCTTTCAAGAATGTTTCCCCTGGGTTCTCTCCAACAGTATTTTCTGTTCTCTCTCATTTGCAAAAAGCTTCATATGTATTTTGTACAGTATTATTCAGATTTTGTCCCCTTTTAATTTTAAAACCAAATACTTTACAAACAAGAGACTTAACTGAAGAGCCCCTGGGACCCTGTAGAGCAAATTAGATATTTATATCAGGCTATGGCATTAGTATATTATGATCTTTTCCCTCCTTCACTTAGATTAATTTAATCAAATGAACCCGTCAGATACAATAAATAATAATAATATATTCGTTACTGCTTATTTCTGTAGGGCAATCAAAACATATCCATGAAGGCTGTCTGTTGTTCAAGAGTGATTACATTGATTTTGAGGAAATAGAGTAGAGCAACTAAGGTTTTCATTGGGTCTCCTGAAAAAGAGGATAATTATTTCAGTGGAAGGGGCATCAGCAGCTCATCTCCTGTTTGTTTCTCTCCTGTATTTTATGCAGTGGAGATGCTCTTTTCCCTAAAGCATTTCTGAAACATGAGTGGCAAAAATATTTGTGAGAGTTGTGATGATGATTATGTAGCTTCTCTGCATAATTCCTTCTATTATTTAGTTTTAGCTATAGTAGAAGTGGCAGGTCAGCAAGTACCCATCTCTAAAAAATATTTTTCTGGATACACTGTTTTAGGGGAAAGGTAGGAAGCTCCCAAGAAGGATTAGTTAGCCTCTAATATATACAAAATATGATGGATTAGATCATGAGGATAATGGATAATGTTGTGTATTATTTAGTCTATTTTTTATGAGTTAATAATAATAATACTTCTGTTTTAATGAGAATGGTACTCAATTAAGAAATTGCTTGGGAATAAACTGCCCTGCTGTCAGGTGGCTAAATCTGGTGACAGTCTGCATTGGCTTTGGGGAGTAATTCATAATCTGTTATTCAACTTTATTAGCCCCGATGGAAACTTCAAACCCATCTCTTGCCATTAGTGCTCCCCTATTAACCTCCTGAATTATAAGAATTAATAAAACAATAAACTAATAAACAAACAACAAACTAATAAACAAAAATAAATTAAATTATTTGCTGTCTTGGCCTATCCTGTAGGAAGAATACAGTCCTGAGACTGTTGTTTTTTATAAGATTGGCAATGCTGAGATACTGCAGGGCTGAGTATACTTAATGATCACACAGAGCTAATTTAGTCAGTTGCTGAAGAAGTGAATGTATTTCCTTGCTTCATTTCTGTTGATCTATCTGTATATAGACCTATTTTTATGTCCTCTGATATTTCTCCCCTGTAGAGATACTAATCAGAAAGTTAGTCTTGAAAGTGTTCATTTTTGTTATCTCTTTTGTCTCTTGATAAATATGTGGTTTTGTTCATGTTTCTTAATCTGATCCTCTCAGTGCATAAGAATAGAATGACCTTGCTTTCTTTCTGATAACCTTTTAGGAAGGCACCTGTTTTCCTACTGATTTTTTTTCTTCTACCTATATCATACCTACTGGACTTTGGATCTTTTTTCCTTTTAGTAATTCCTCTTCAGTTGATTCCACATTTTAGTTTCCCACATTTTTGTCATCCTTCTGTGACTAATTCTTCTAATTAGAACCAGGTTTTGCTCACTTAATCAAGATTGCAGAAAGAGATAAAGGACTTGTGGCATCAAACAAAAGGTGTAAAACAATCCTCTAATTGTCACCCTCTATTATTAGAATCATTTTAGGGAAACTGCTGAGAGCCTTTGAATTTATATTTTGTTCACTTGCAAATATGAACTCTTTTTCAAGTTCATACTGCATGACTGGGAAACCATCAAAGGAGGGTAGAGAATTTACTAACATAGTATATGGCCTTCTGCAAGTAAAATAACTGCAAATTTTTGTCTGTTTATGTCCTTTATTAATTGTACAAAGGATATTGTATATATTAACATTTCTGAAGAGCATCCCCAAAGAAATCTGCTTGCTTTATTAAGAAATGTGGAGGAATGCCAAAGAAAAGATTAGAGGAGTTCCTCTGTGGGAGGTACTTTGCATGCTGATGCATCTTTCTCTTTCCTTGTAGTTTGTTTGTTTTACTGTTGCTTTATCATTTGTCATCCTCAGGAGGAAGACTTACAACCAAGTTTGTTAGAGACATGGCTAAGTTACAGTAATTCTCAAATTTTCTGTGCTACAGTTCCATTTTCTACTTACAACACAGCACCTGCAGTTTCTACACAGTTCATGCAGCTGCCCTGTGCCCCATCAGACAGCTGTGGTTGGACCATGGGGAATACAGATCCATGACGTGATTCTTTTGGTCTGCATCAGCGATCTGGGGTGGGAATTTGAACTAATTGCTCACTGGTCTGGAGCTGTTTACCCTCTTGCCCATTCGCTGTTTTGTCTATCAGGTATGAGCAGACATATTCATGATAAGCTAAATGTCATCAGGCTTGAACCAGAGGGGAACAATCATTATAGACATGGATCAGAGTCACTGTGTTATGTTACTTAAACTAATTGGTTTTCTCACTCCCATTAAAATCTCTCTTCCATAAATTGGTCTGGCTCACAGGAAAGAGTAGAGAAATATCATCAGTATCTCAAATTATTTGTCAGTTTCTCTAGCACTGGAACCCTAAACCTGCTTGGAGAGACCCTTCAGGATGATGAGAGCACCCATTGAAGCACATTGCTAGCTGAGAGTGAGAAAAAGAAGTTATTGTGTCCTGATGCGATGTTCACTTGTCACATCAGGAGCTTTACTTGTGCTTATCTTTGAAAGCTCTAACACAAAGGAAGATTCAGCCTATTTCCAATCTGAAAACTTGCCTGACCTTTCAGAGACCTTTTATATGCACTGAATTCATGCAGTGAATCATTGGGTACACCAACAACTTACAGTGCTTTCAGGTATCTCTTTGGGCTGCAGATATGAGGATGTGGAGATGAGCTATTCAGAACCTTGACAAAGCTGCCTCCCCTTCTGACAGTCTTGTAGATGATGTTGGTTTCTGTTTGGTTTCTGTTTGTGGCCTATAGAAATAAAAAAACAATTAGGTTTATTTCCACTGTACATGAAGATAGGAATTGTGTGATTATTACTTTTTAGACATAGATTCTCCATTACTGTTTCAAACCTTGGAATCTTGTTGGTGTGGCCACACTAGGAGCTGTGGACAGGAGGCTGTAGTATTGCTCAGCCTCTGAGCTGTCTTTTGCAGAGGCCTGGATGAGAACACAAGGCATGTTAGAGTAGATCAGTTCCTGACTACTGTCTTTTTTTGTTTTGCCTCTGTAGACTGACACAGAAATGGAATTCATGAAAACCAGATTTTTTGTTAGTTGCAACGACCTGGACGAATATGCGTCAGTCTCTGTAAAGAAGTGCCATCTACAGCCTATCTTAGGCAAACTGTTTCCTGACAATTAGGTTAGTAAATAAGTCTTTTATTTTCCACTGAAATACACAGCAGGGAAGGTCAGAACTAATGGGAATTTTGGATGCTCAGCAGCTTCCAGGGTTAATTTTTTCTCTGTTGGATTTAAAGCTAACATTTCACAGTCCTGTAGGACAAACTGAAGAATGTGTTTTGGGAGAGATGCCTAAACTATCAGAGGATAGCACTTTATAAGAGTATAAGTGCTCAAACAATAGAGAGATTTTTATTTTATTCTTATAACTAATCACACTGTATTACAGCTTCTTTGCTGCTTTTTATTAGCCACAATTACCAAAGGGTAGTTTACCTAGGAAAAATTCGTTGCCAATGAACAGAGTGCCTGACCTTGATTTCATCTCTGAGGAAATAACACCTGCAGATCAGTCAGACCTGCTGTGCTTCCCCTGTCCTGGACTGCTTGTTCTGCTCAGTGTAACTTCAAGGTCACATTTTACACCCAAAAGGCTGTAAATGAATAATGATTCCCTAGTATCAAGCTGGGAATAGGACTCAGATATTCTCAGAGCCCAGAAATGTGCCTGGCACCTGTATCTATTTTTCTAAATATCATGGATTTCTGTGATCTTGCTCAAACAGAGGATCATGAGAATCATTTGGGGAAGCTTTCTTACTCACAGCTGTGAGGATCTGTCTATAACCAATGTGTTCCACATCTTTGTGATCAGTTGTTTTGCTTAGGTTAATTCTGAAGTCAGAGGAGCAAATAAAGGGAGAACAGACCCAAGCTCTGATGAACTTTGAACTTACTCAAATGTGAAGCTGATTAGCTACAATAGAGAGAGCCAACACCATGGGCTGAACAGCCTGAAATTCAGCCCAGTAAGCTCCCAGATCCAGGTCTTGTGTTCACATGCATCTTTATGTGTATCTGTGTGAGAGATGAAAGCAGATTCCAGTTGTTTCCTTCCCAGAACACAGGGCTGTTTCTCCCTTGAGTAATGCTGTTGAGTTGAGAGATGACACAGAGGGTGTCCCAGATCCTGGACCCCTGGGTTTTCCCCAGGTGTCAGGTCACTCCTCACAGATAATTGCTTACCATCAACATCTAAAAGAACTACATCTTCCATGACTAGATTTACAGGTACAACCACTTAAAAAAAAAAAAGTATTCACCCGTAGTGAGGTAAATATGCGGGTTTATTGCAGCCAAGCCACTCCTTTCCGTGTCATTCCTTCTCAGACATCTGCTCGTGGATGTTAAAACCCCGAGCACCTCTGGCAGGGGCACTGAACTCTGAAATCCACAGCACCTGTAACGGAGGAGCACTATTTGGGAAGGAGTTGTTGTCCAAGGAAAAGAAGCAGTTTCAACTTGTGTCCCATGGGAGCCAAGTGAATCTGAAGTTATATATTATATAAGACGTAGGGGATGACAGCAGTTTATCATTAACCTGAACTCTGAAAGAAGCACATAAGGAGAGAAAGAAGAAGAAAGCCAGAAAAACAGCCAGGATGGAAACCATCATAAGGATCAACAATCCTGCGGACATCTCTGTTATTGTCATCTATTTTTTGGTAGTTCTAGCAGTGGGACTATGGGTACGTTGGGATTTTATTTTGTTTTACTTAATGAACAGGTAGATTATAGAGTCTTGGGAAAATAGCTCAGTAAATGAGAATGTGTAATTGTACAAAGATTTAGGTGCTTAACTGAGATGGTTAACAAGTGCATGGTGGGCAAAATGTGGGCACTTATTTACTATAGTGGGGATGGTGACACAGGGAGACATCTCTTTAGGTGGATGAATGGAACTAGTGGGAAAGGTGGAATGAAGTTTGTGTGGGATGGAACTGAGAGATGTGATCAGTAAAGATAAGGCCAGCCAGGGTCCCTTTTAGAAACAGGCTGGACCAGAGAGGTGCGATTTGGCCACGGAGCTCTGGGACTGCAGGGATAATTGGTGGTGTGAGGGGATGCCGTAGGAAATAGTGGGGAGAGGGAGTTGCAGGGGTGGTAAGGGAGGTTACGACGGGGGCGGTGTGGCAGTGCCACCGCCGCTGTGACTGTGACTGTGACAGGGACGGCATGGCAAAGGAAGGACCGGCCGAGGCTGTAGGTGCCGTTTGAGGGCAGCATTGCCGGGGCTGTTTGTTGACTCCAGGGTGCAGTGCCAGTGAAACTGTGAGGCAGGAACAGCTCCGGGGGCGGCAAGTGCTGCCAGGGCCTTGGTGCTCGCCGTCCAAGCGCTGAGGTGCCTCGGGCCCCGCCCGGCAGCGCCGTGAGGGGAGCCCGGGGCCGAAGGGACGCAAAGCACGGCGCTTACCCAGTCGGGGGAGAAAGGCAGGTCCCGGCCCCGTGGTGGGACCTCAGAGCTGAAGTGTTTGCAGAGAATGGGCCACTGCACTGGGCTGCAGTGGTGTGAAAAGTGGAATGTCACTGGATTCGGGTTTCCTGGGGGCAAGCCCTCCTGGTCACCTGAACGCCTGACCATTAACAAGCAGAGAGGAGGCATGGCCCCTCAGGAATCCTCTGCTTGCCAGGAGCATCCCAGGAACATTTCAGAGTGCAGAGAAGTCAGCTGCAGAACTAAATTCTCTTTCTAGCAGCCTGGCAATGCTTCAAAGAGCACCAAAAACTTAGGGTTTACACAAAGTGGACACAACCGTTTCTTTGCCTCTTCAGCGTGGTAGTAGAGGCCAAAACCAAGAAAAAATCTGAAGCCCTAGTCCACCAGAACACCATGTTGTCTAGCAGGAGATAGCTGGGTCGTTGCCATGAAAGTCTGGCTGTTGCTACAGTTGAACTTTATATTTAAAACCTCTGACAATAAAGGGCTGATCTGTGGCTTCTCAGGCCATTGTCTGCTGAGTTAATTCCTGGAACTGTTTCTTTCCAGCCACGATGTCATCTTTATTGGGCAAATACTTTTTCAGTTGCTGTGTGTAGTTGAATGTAAATGTATCATATTTACTTCCTTTCTTCTGCATCAGAAGAAAATATATGGCTAATTTTCCCAGGTCTTCTTTCTTTATTTACCTGTTCAAAGTCCATCAGAGGAGACAATAGGAGTCCAGTAAATAATGGCTCAGGGTCATTAACAAAAATTGGAGGAAGCTTCCCTCTAAAGCCCATCCCTTGACAAAGACAAAATGAGTTTGTGAAAGGAAATTTTAGCTTTTTTTTTTTTTTTTTGGAACTTCAGAGAGAAGCAGGCACAATTCTGATATCACAAAAAGAAATCAGATATCTGTAGGGGGAGGATGGTATTGAGTAAAAAAGCTGCATACTTTCTGTTACTTAACTTGCACCTTATAGTCTTTTTTAATGCCTGAAATCAAAGGTGTTTCACCTTCATGAAAAGTTCATGTGAGCTTTTATTTGAGTGATAATTTTTTTGGTTAAATTAATTTTATTTTAATATTTCACACGATAATGAAAGGTGAAGCAATGAAGTTTGGATGGTTAATGCAGACCTAGATAAAAGAATAATTGCTCAGTTGTATTACTTTCTTCATCATAATGTTGTTCTTTTTAGCCACTCTATTTCTTCAACTTTACACTCCCTGTGTATTTTATGATCTTGTCATTTTAGCTCTATTCCCAGCCTGTGTATAGCTTGCCTAGTACACTTCAAATATGATTAAAACTGTCTTTCTTCCTTTTTTCCAGGCTATGTACTCAACCAACCGAGGGACAGTCGGTGGGTTTTTCCTGGCTGGACGGAGCATGGTCTGGTGGCCGGTGAGTGCTCTGTGTTGTGTGTATAAAGCACAGGGTGTGGATGTGCATCTGCATCCATGGGGAAAGTGGTGGGGAAAGTCATCTGTGTTCACCTCTGAGCTGTCTTGATTACGTGATCAATTTGTTTGAACATAGATACATTGGTCAGGTCAGTACAGACAAATCCAGTGCTTTGCCTTTCATCTCACTTTAAAACTTTGATATTTTGAGTCTATTCTTTTCATTGCACTCAAAGAAGCTGGCTCATTTTGAGATTATCATGCAGAGGAATTAATTTACTGAAATTTTCCACTTTATTGCTCTATTGTTTCCACTTTTGGTAACAAGTTCTGATTTGTATGAGAAGAAAATCCTGGAAATGTTCTGATATATTATTGGTAAAATATATTTTAAATTTATTTAAAGATTATCTGTGGCTTACATTGTTTGTCTTCTGTGGATTTGTGTTATCTTCCAAGATAGAGAAAAGGAGTCACAGACACAAAATGTTCCTAGCCATCCATCAGGCCTTTGGCAGAAATTATATTAGAAACAATTATCTATTTCTTCCACATCATACAGTCTCTTTAATATGATTTTTCAGAAAAGCAGAGACCTTAGACAAACCTGCCTTTTCTGTATTACTTGTGTTGTACGTGCTTTGTTTGAATGTAATTCCTTAAGATTTCTGATCTTGCATTCAGTCTCAGAAAATGTTTCTGCACTTCATCAATATTTGTGAGTCAAGACTCCACACACATTGATTCAGTGACGGGACCAGAAGAGTGAAAGTAAATATTGATTCCCTAAAAATTTAGGAATTTTCTTGAAGTAGGCTGCAGAAACGCCTACTCATCTTTCAGTCTTGTGCTTCAGAGAGCTGCTGTCTGCCCTTAGAAGGCTTTGGGACAGCCTCTTTGGGGACATGAAAGGATTAAGGGCCAATGACAGTAAAAGGTTTCCTTGTCTGATGTAGTAGATCTAAGAAATTCAGGTTCCATTGGAAGGTTGAGGAAAGACAAAGTTTCCAAGTTATTTTAAGATAAAACCCATAATTGTAGGAGAAGAGAAAAAAAACCAGATTATTTTGCTTAACTGTCACTTTAATCAGTGGGCTGGTTTTAACCTTGTGCAATTCTGTCTGCCTGTCAGGGGGAATATGAATATCCTTTTGTGCAGATGTAAATGGAGGTGGAGGCAGCAAGGCAGCAAAGACTCACCATGGAAAACTTGTGTCTTGCTGCAGTGGCACTGAGAACTCCTAATGATTCCCCTGAGACCTGGGGAGATGATCTGACACTGTGTCCTCTGCCAGCACAAACACAACAGACTCAGCACACTCCCTTCCTCCAGTGGGAAGCTAACAGGGATCACCCCACAGTTCCTGCCAGGATCACCTCTCTCCTTCCCAAACTCTGTAAGCTCAGCATGCACAAAGTGCTAGTCCTCAGTGGAGTCCTAGATCTCCCCTTCAATCCTTCCCTCTGGAATGCCAGGAGTGTCTTCCCATGCCATAAACATAAACCATTCTTGCTATTCTTCCTGGTATCACTCAAAATAAACAAACAGCAAGCACTCCAAAACCACAAACTAAATACCATGTCAGCAGCACCACCCTGGAAAGTTTGCCTTGGATAAAAAGAGATTCCAAAACACCAATTCCCACAGCTTAGCAGGTAGATGGGATGTCCATCACCCAGTGCAAACTGGGCTGAAATGATGAGGAAACCAATGCAAGTATAGAAAGTTTAGTCAGAGATGTGATCTCAGTTCTGCAACAGCTAAAGCTGTGTGGGATGTTTTACTTCTGTGCTTTGACTTCTTTTTTATGCCAAGTCAGGGCTAACCTGGAAAGGTTCTGGCTAGCCCAGTGCATTTCCAAAGTCAGGGTGGGGGGAGTTGTTTTGCAAGTGGACTCGTTTGTCAGATTTTTCCCCTGCTATTTCAGGATAATGACCCTTGTCATGCAATTGCTTTCTGAAACAGAGAAAAATGAAGAAAAAAATGCTTCCACAAACTTGCTATAAACTTAAATCCCCCAAACTAATTGTATTTTTTGGTGGTTGTCTGTGTTCTATGCTCTGCAGGGCACCCACATATGACTTTTCTGACCCCACAGAGAAAGAGGCTCATTAGCAGTGTAGTATGGTCTCTTCTTGACAAGCTGGAAAAGGGATTTTGTTCACTTAAACCATATAACAGCTGTGGTTTAGCAGACTAGAGGAGACCCTGGTAATGAAGGGCTAGAGGTTATTCCCACTTTTAATATGGATTTTGAATGTTTGTCAGTCACTGGCAAACTGTGATTGTGATTCAATTTCTCAAAATAAAAAGTAGACCAAGACACATCCTGGGCCGAATCTATCCTGCTTTGGCTCTGATAATTCTGCTCCAGCAGAATCCATGAAAGATGTTTAGCATTTTGCAGAACCAAGCTCAGAGATGGTTTCCTGACTGTTCTGCTGAGGTGACAGGTCACTTGTGTATTAGTTCACTGAAATCATTGCCCCTGTGCAGTGGATGAGTCAACTCACTAGTTCCAGTAGTTAATTAGGGATAAAGGTATATAAGTACATTCTCACAGATTACCAGAAATAGAAATGTGTCATTGGTTAATCAATGTTATGAAATCCTGTGCCCTTTCCACAATATTTTTACAGAAACTGAGACAAGAATCTTCAAGAAACTGGTTTTGATCTTTTGGGCTTTGAGGGCAATGTCTTTAGGAAAGACTCATATGGCTCTTGAAATGCTCATAACCAGCTCTGCTTTATCCAAAAAGACACAGAGAAGCTCCAGGCAAGAGACAGCTCTGTAGCAGTGGACCTTGCCAACTTCAGCTTCCTTTGCCAGATGAAGGAGTTGGGTTCAGTCAAATACTTCCTGCCATTGTAGGAAGTGAAGTATCTGTTCCTGCAGAGCAGTCAGCTTTGGTAGCAGCCATTCTCACAGGATTAACAGCCTTTCATGCACAATTAAAAAACCCCAAACCCTCACTTTTGAAGCTTTCCTGCTTATGAATTTTCTTCTTCAGGTTCTGTAGTTTCGCAGACAGAGCTGTCTGCACAAAATTATGGGTTAATTTCTATACCTCAGTTCCTGAGGCATGAATGGTAATAGGACAAAGAGTATCTGCCAGGCATCTGGAGCCCAGCTATGGTTAGAAGGATTTACTGAACAGTAGGTAGGAAGGATGCAAGGTCAAGGACACTTCGAACAGAAATGTAACTCAGCTCGTTTGTTGTCACGTACATTTTGATCTTTGTGAGACAGATAAGAATTAGGGGAAAAAACCACCCAATAGATTATTGCCTCAGTTGTGCACATCTTATCTTTGTGGCCATCAGAACTGACCATTGGCATAATTTTGCTGATCTTTGCAGCCAGTTAAGTTTTACGTATCCTCAGAATTTTCCCCTCTTGCAGAAATTAAGCCTATGACGAATCAGGAATGACAGCTCTGCTGTGAATAAGATCTGTATTTCTTTTTCTTAGGTAAAGTAGAATGAGAAATTAACTTATTTTGTCAAGTTCCATGCAAAAAAAATTAGTGCTAAATCAATAGTTTTCAGGGGAAAAAGAATAATAAAGTAATCAAAGCAAAGCTCTGGTAAAAAAGGAAAAGTTCAGTGAAACTGATTTTTACAGAATCTATCAGAATTTTCCAGCTGGCTGGGAGGTGTTGTTTCTGTCTCAGAGTACAAAGTGGAAAGGTATCAGGTCAGCCTCCTTGTGCCTGTGCTGTTCCAGCAGCTGTCAGGTTTGTTGGAGCACAGACACTTCTGACGTGTGCTGTGTATCCATCCCTCTTGCTTAGTGAATTGGGAAGTGCATAGATGTGGTTTAGTTGGGTAATAATGCAATTCATAGATTTTTCAGATTCATTGGGAAAGCAGAAAAAAACGCCACAATTCCTTCTTTGGGTCTCAGAGCCTTGGAAGTGTGGCAGTAATATTGCATTGTACTGAATTTTCCGAAGTGCCTAAGGGTGATCCCAAAAAACTTGGGTAGGAAAAATTATGCCTTTGCATCAGAGTAGAGTCACATGTTGCAGGGAAGAATTGTGAGTTAAAGAAAAGCATGAACAGTGTCAAGGAGTAGTTCTCAATCCAGGGAGTGAGTCAGTGAAGGGGGATTTGAGAAGCAGCTTCTGCAGGTGACCCACGAGGAGCGGTACCTCAGGGCATGGCTCAGGAACTCGTGGTGGGAGAGGAGCTCCTGCCCTGCTGTTCTCTGGAACGGGGCTGAGGATGTGCTGGGCATCCACTGGGAAAAGGGTTTGGTACTGCTCTAACTCCTTCAAACAGGAGGGTGGGCACTGGGGCAGAGGAGATGTGCTGGCAGGTCCTGGCAGGGAGAGAAGCCACAGGCTGTGAATTCTGCTCACTGCCAGTGCAGCTGCCCCTGCCTGCAGAGTGCATCCCATCCATCTGGAATGGCGAGGGCCAGGATGTTGGTGCATCCTCAAGTTAATGAGAAGAGCAAGGTGAAATGGTTAATGAATAACAGGAAAAAACACAGTGATCATCATCTGTGTCAGGGTGGTGGTACTTCTGAACAGAGTGCTCTTGTTAAAACCTGACCTCTTAAAATATTTTTAAGGAGTTAATGTTCCACATTTGCCTCAGGTTAGTTCAGGTTTTTTGTTCTCTTTCCCTCTTCGCAGCTTTTGTTCCTTTCAACTTTCTTCTCTACTTTTTCTCCTAGATCTGTCTCTAAAATCAATTCACTAACACATTCATTGAGAACAGTTAACACTTCCAGAAGATTGTTTCCCTCTGCCATTCCCAGTTTCAGCTTAGAGTTCTTTAGATGTATAGCAGCATCTACCAATGGCAAATCAAGAATTCCAGTAATCAGCCTTTCTAGCACAAAAATGCCACAGCAGTAAGTTCTTCAGCAAGACAGCTTGTGCCCAGAGCCCACCTGCCTTCTTCCCTCATCCTTAAAATATGGCAGATGGGAAATTTCTCTTTCCCCTCTGGCATCAGCAGCTAATGGGGTGTGAGGGTATTTGGTCAACACTCTTCCTGGTGTGAATGCTGCAGTTTTAAGGGTAATCTGCCTTTTCCTGGCTATGAAGCCACATTATCCCTTTCCATGCATAGATAACTAAAACCAAATTGCATCCATTACTGGTGTGTGTTGATCTTAGAGTTCTGCTGCACTGGATGTTCCCTAATTCAGAGAAAAAAAATGACGGTGGGATCTGCATTCACATCGTTTTGTCCTTGTGCTGGTCACAAATATGTTGGTAATTTTGCATGGTTTTGGTTTGGTTTTGTCTTTTTCTTTCAATAAAGTTGTATTTTGGGTAAAGTTGGGAACACGGCATCATGAACATGTCCTGAAGTATGTCCTGAGGTTTCAGGCCTTGAACCAAAGCTTGTGCCTGTCAGTTCGCAAAGTTCTTAATTAGCTGCCTTTGTAACTTGGAACTGACTTTAAGCTTTTGAAACAGGAGAGAGAGCACATTAAATAAAATCAGAGATAAATGTGGTTAATATTTTGTGGAGATTGTATTTCTAGTAACCTAGATTTAAGTTTAATTATTCATCTCCAAGGAAAGCACTGGAGAACAGTGCTAATGCTTGGTATAAGTGGTATTTGTTTCTTCCCTATCATTTCTGGGAAAGCTGTAGCTGTCACAAAGAGGTTAGAAGAAACAGAGGTCTCTTGTTTGCCAATATTTCTTGCAAAACTTATCATTCCTGTAGAAATATGTCATATGACAAACTGGTTACAGTTCTGTAGGGCACAACTGACTTTTAGAAATGTGTGGAAAACCCCCAAATCCAGAACCGAGTGAACTTAGAGACATAAATTTCCTGTCACAGCAAAAGAACAGTTTGTTTGCAAAAAGACTAGAAGAAATCAGGAGATCAAACTGAGGAAAGAGAAAAAAAGTAAGCCTGGAAAAGAAAGAGTGGAATCCTCTGAATTTTATTTGTATGTTGCAAATAAAAAATGGGTGAAGATAATCTATTGTTATCAGGGATCAGGATTGTGAGTTGAAGAGCGTGGTTGCTATTTCTGGCTATGGCGTAGGTCTATAGAATAAATCTGCTCTTCAGAGGTAGATTTCTGTGGTGAAATCCTTCATCCTCCTGAAACTCAGGTAGTTGTCCCTGTGCTCCCAGAAACATAAAATATTTGCTGCTATTCAAATAACTCACTGCAGTCACTGCAGACCTGGAAATTCCTTTTACATAGATTTTAGGACCCTAAAAATCTCCCAGTGAGGTGCAGACAAGGAATAGTTCTCCCTTTTGAAAGTTACTACATTCCAACCACTGTACTTGGGAATTACATAAGGAGAATGTGCTGGATGCAGGTCCTGTGTTTGTAGAATGTTAAGGGAGAGTGATCATCCCAACAAAAAAATAGAAATAAAAAATATTCACTTGCATCTTTTTATTTTGGAAGTGCTCCAGCTTCCATGTCCTGTGCCCACAATACCCAATCTAAGCTGTTTGTCATGCTCGACTCACTCTGCATCCTTCAGTACCTGACCCTGTAAATTATCTCTGGGTATTTCTGCTGCTTTTAATGTTTTCATTTTGAGGAAATGAAGCTCATTTCTTTTCATCTTTTCTATTGTCTAAGCTACTTGATTTAGAATTAGATCTTTGTGAATGGCTCCTGCCTGTCTGTAAATCAACAGGAACCTTTCATTTTTTAATCTCCCACTTTTCATCAATTCCCATGTTCTCCCCACTGGTCTATTTGTAGGTTCAGTGCAATAGTGGGGGGTTTTAAAGATCCAGCACTTCTTAAATATAACTCCTTGATTTGCTATTGTTTGTAGCTTCCAGAAGCACTTTCTCAGCAGATATTTCTGCCATGCAGCTTTCAGAATTTAATTCAGTAATCAAATACCTTTTGGCTTAAAGTGAACCAAGTGCAGCTCTCACCAATGACACGTTTGGATGCACAGGCTGTGCAATATGGAACAGGGAGTGCAGGTTTGACAAGTGGGGATGCACTTGTCATTTCCTCCTTGAATAAGACAGATCACAGTCTTCTTCCCTTATTGTCTGGATATCAACCAGTTGTCAGCTTGGCAAGTTTTGCAAATATTTAAAAATCTATGTTGGTGTAATATACTTTTTGACTCAACTGGAAGATATTTTATGCAACATCCTATTCTTCCTCACTGTTGTAGATATGGTGGCTAAATTCTCTGGTTTCAGTGGGAACAAGAAGTGGGAGTCTTGAAAGTTGTCAGGGAAGTTGGTTGTCAGTCATTCTCATCATCACCACCACCACAGTTAGGCATGAGTTCAACGTGCCAAATGAAGGTGATTTTTTAAAAAATTACCATGAACATAAGAACCAATTTTTATTCTTTCTGTTTTCAGATTGGTGCTTCTCTGTTTGCCAGCAATATTGGCAGTGGACACTTCGTGGGAATAGCTGGAACAGCAGCAGCTGGAGGAATTGCCATCGGAGGATATGAATGGAATGTAAGTAGCATATATGTCAGTGAATGCACTTGTGACATCTGGATTATCTGCAGAGCTTAATCAAAATAACATTGCCTAATAATTTAGGACTGTCAAAGTTTGTACTTGGCAACACTTGTTTTCTGCACAGACCCATAAGGGCCAAAGTAATCTACCATTTAACCTGTCCTCCTTGGATCTTGTCCAAGCCATTGGAAAAGATGACAATTTTGAGGCTTTTTAGAGAGCATTTGAACCAAATAAATTGGTGGATTCTCTTCTCGATGCATATCTTTTGATTACTTTTAAAGTATTTATGAAGAACACTTTCAGACTACAGGATGTTGGGAAGAATTATCAGGTTTGTAATCCGTGGTAATTTTTGCAGCATTTTCCTATGTAGGAATTGTTGAAGGGGCTTTGATTTCTTCATAGGCTGTGAGGAATTTTGGGCATCCTACACAAGAACCTCCATTCCAAAAATCTTTTCCTCTTTACCTTTTCCTTCCTGTAATTATGAATGTGTTTTGCTTATGGTTCCAGTACAGGGTAGAGATATCCAAGCTGACTTTAAATGAACTTTCTGGAGTGTTGGTGTGAGAATTAAAGGAGCAGAAAGAAAAGACTAAAATATAAAGGGAACTAAATGTAAAATATAAAAATGTCGGTGATTGAAAACACTGATACAGCGTATTATTTTTGAGCTCCGCAGGTCCAGCTTTTTTCTGTCTGTTTGTTCCTTCTCCCTTTCTCATGCATGCTCCCTTTTATTGTAGAATTTGTTACAGATAAACATTTGGTCTAATTGGACCTCACTCAGGCTCTTTGCTAATCTCGTGACACCAGACATGCAGCAAACATTCCCTTACCGTAGCTGTTTTCAGCCACTATAAATCACACACACATTCGATTGGTTTTTCACTGAAGTGGTTTCTCACAGCAGTCCCAGCAAGCACACAGATTGGCAGGGCCCTTAAGGCCAGCAACTTCTTGTTCTAATCTTGGCTAAGATGCCAAGTGCTTGGTGCCCTTCCCCGCACTGGAGTACCAGGAGTAGTGTAAGCTGCAGCAGCACAGAGATTCACATGAACTACTTCAGTCCATTTCCTTGTATTCTCAGGCTCTGTGGGTGTGGATAATAATGTCCTTGTTCTGCCTAATTCACCTTCAGGGAAGGGATTAGACCGTGACACAAAGGGTTTAATGAGCCTCCACAGGTCGATACTTCCCTCACATTTAACTCTGAGCAGTGAAAGAATCATCCCACCCTGAGGGATTTGGCTTGTGTTCCTTAGCAAGTAAATGGTTGCTGCAAACAGTCAAGTACTGGTATGATATAAATGTTTAAGGAGAAGGACAAAGCCTAAAATGAACTGTACAAGATGTGCACAGTTTATCTGTCAGCTGCCTCTTTTTGTTTGTACCAGGCCGGTGACAGACTTGATTCTTCTTTTTTCTACCAAAATAAAGCAAACCAAACCAGAACACAAATCTCTAGGGCCCATATCCTTCTTCAAACATGACTACTTCTAACACTTTATCTCCTGAGAGATTCCTGGTGGACCAGTGTCAATACACAGTGTACAACCATCGTTGTTGGGAAGCAGCAATGAAGCACGTGTGTGTTTGAGCAGACACATTGACCTAGAGTGGGGCAGGTAACAGACAAGGTGGAAGAATTGCTCTTGACTATGTAATCTGATTCTCCTCTTGAAAGTAATACCAAATTTTACTGTTATCATCTTTGTGTATCACTGTTCTATTGAAATTTTTTTCTGTTTTGTATCAGAATAACAGCAGAACCTGACCCAGTATTTCTTGTCCATCTTATGGTTTTGATCAAATGGCAGAACCTAAAAGATACTGTTTAAAAGCCCTCTAAGCCTTGTGGACAAAATAAATATAGAGTGCAGCTCTGAGGGCTGGAATTTGTTCTCTATTTGTTGATTTAAATATGTACAACTTGATATCAGACAGCATTCCAGCCATT
The DNA here is from genome assembly GCA_013400975.1 of Atrichornis clamosus. Classification (NCBI taxonomy): domain Eukaryota; kingdom Metazoa; phylum Chordata; class Aves; order Passeriformes; family Menuridae; genus Atrichornis; species Atrichornis clamosus. Next base: position 196,588 of record WBMZ01008297.1, read on the forward strand.
TAAGTCAGAAAACTGTGGCACTGCCATACAGTAAGATCTGTGGTTCACAGAATACATATGGTAGCATAAAATACATTATTAAATGTTAATATGAAAAGGCAAAATATTTTACAAATTGCATGTAGCATCCTGTACAATATATGAGATTGTTGTAAAGCATTCAGCCATCTCACAGAGACCCTGTGCAATGGTAATTAATGATCAAAACCAATCAAAAGAAGTGCTGCTCTCCAGAGTAACTACATTTGCAGATGTCATGACACAGCACTGCAGCAAACCTGGGTGGGAAAGTGTCCTGCATTAGTGGCTCTGGGATTGAGATGCTGCAATAGGTCCCAGGCAGCAGGCTTCACCCTCCTAAATATTTCCCAGAAATGTGATCTTATGGGCTTGTTGCCTTTTAACCAGGCAACATTGTTAAACCAGGCCCCCTGGCTTTGCTCTGAAGAGGGCTGGGGTAGTCTGGTGCCACTGATTAGAGCTGTGCTTTGATACTAGAGGGCAATCCCGTGAGCAGAAATCAGCTGGGTTTGTAGAAAATACATTCTCTTGTGTGCTTCTCTGGGACATCTAGCATGAAATCCAGTCTGCACCATACCTGACAAAGATTTTAGACAATATTTCATCCCCAAATTTTCAACTGTAAATTGAAGGACAGAGCAGATCCTCCTCCCCACACACCCCTGCAATAGCCAGGTTTATGTGGTTTCACTGGTCTCTAGCTGCTGTTGGGTCTGATAAATGTGATATCTAGAGAGATGATGCTAATTCAGCTGATCTTGTCTTGGCTGCAGGCTCTGATATTTGTGGTGGTTCTAGGATGGCTCTTTGTACCCATCTACGTCAAAGCTGGGGTAAGTCAAACCAGTATATTACACTTGTCTTTGCTGCTCATGGCTGCAGATCAGGGCTGAAATATCGCAAAGTCATTGTGAATGGCATGAGATCTGAGTGTGCCAGAAGGGCACTATGTTTTGTCTGTGTACTTGAAAAATGAGGATTCTCTGTTCTAAGTCCTGAGCTCAAAAGTACTTGGTGCTCTCTCCTTGTTCTCCTTGGATTCCTGGAACTGCTCTTCCTTGAAACTGTATTTGCAGCTTCACTCTCACAGTCTCCAAGTACCAAAAATCTTCCTCTAATTTGATTTGTACCTGTTCCCCATTATCTAAAACCTCCTCCACCCCCCACAGGTGGTGACAATGCCAGAGTATCTGAAGAAGCGTTTTGGTGGAAAACGGATCCAGGTCTACCTGTCAGTCCTTTCCCTGATCTTGTATATTTTCACAAAGATCTCAGTAAGTGAAACTTTTACAGCATTTCTTCCATCCTACATTGATCTACAAAAAAGAAACTCCCGTTTACAATATTGCTCAGACAACTGGTCAAGTGTTTCAGGTTTGGAGCCCCTGGTTGAATTACCAACTGTAAAAGTATGATTTTGTGTTTTCTTTATTCTGTCCAGTGAGACTCTATATCCAGATCTGTACTGCAATCCAAGGTTTTTTCTTCCTGGCAATGTTTCTTGATTCTTGTTTTAATTTGTCTTTCTTTTTTAGATTTTAGGATTACTTCTGCCTTTGGTCTCTAGAAAACATAAAAGAGGAGGGAAACTTGTATTATATTACAGTCTGTTATCTTAGGGATCCGTGAAACCCATGGCAGGAATTTTTGTCCCTAGATTTCATATTTATCTGTTTTAGTATCCTCTGGTGAACATGCCATCAGTAACATAGATGAGGGAAAAAAGCAAGAGGACTATGGATAAAAAAAGAATAACAGGAATTAGAAAATGAAAGAGTGGGGAAATGGAAAAGAGGGAAATTGTAACAGCTGAGGAGAAAGGAGGGAAAAGGAGAGATTCTTTCAATGGGCAAGTGATTGGTGTAAACTTTAAGGTGCTGTGAAGTTAATGTTTATTAAGTAAATGGATGTGTTTCTGTGAAGTAGTAAAGGGAGCTGGTATTTTCCATATGTCTTGAAACTACCAAGCCTCTAAAGAAGTCCACAGTTCAGGCATATCTTGGTGTGTTGTTTTGCAGAAGTTGTCATGGCAGATTACTCTTTGCCCTCTGAATGGGAGCTGAGTGATAATAGTGCAATTTAAGCTAAAAGATTGGCCTTTTGCTCTCATTCTCACATCATGATAACTGATCCTTAGAAAGGTTATAAATTAAACAGGTTGGTACTATGAGCTAGCCTCAGAGCTGGATTTCTGTATGCTTCAAAAGGATTAGACAGTTTGCTGTAGTTGTCCTCAACTATCATAATCAGAAATTCCATGTATGACACCGAGTGCTGGAAGTTCCAGCAGCAGGGAAACTCCTCCTCAGTTGGATGACTCACAGTCCTACTCAGCAGCATGTGTTTGTAACGAGCCTATCTATGTGCAACGTAGGCTCTGAATTTACTATCTAGCTTTGATTTCCAGCCTATGTCATGCCTAAGGATCTGATTATGGGATTTTACTCCATTTCAGTAGGAGTGTCCTGCTTCCAGAAAAGACAGGTTCTGCATTTAAGCTTCCAGTGTGGTCATGAGGCTGAAACACCTTCTCCATAGTCAAGGGATCCGTAGAGCAGCAGGTTACCTGAGCCCCACTCTACCATTGGCCCATCCCAGCTTCCCATCAACCCATTTATTCCAGGTGTTTGTGGGGAAGTGCCATGAAGTTGTGTCTCTTTGCTGTGCAGGGGAAAAATATGGTGCACAATTACCTCTAGCTATTTCTTTTGTTTCCCCCACCTGGCCCGAGCAGCTCTGACAGTGTCTGTGCCTGGGCAGCTGAGAGTCCTGCAGTGTACAAACTGGTCTCGGCGTTGCTGCCTCGTGTCACTGTATTGGATGGGCAGGATTTGCCCAGGACTGATTTACTTGCCCTGTCTTATTCAGAATTGGCAGAGCAGCCAGTCCTTGGAGGTTTCAGGTGCTGCCAGAGGATCTCAGAGCAGGTTTTGCTATGCCATGCTATGCAGTACCACGTCCAAATGGTCCCCAGGGGAACCAGCTCCAGAAGCAGGGAGGGAAGGGCTGTTTCCTCCTGGACTGTAGTGAGAGGTGCAAGCTACAGGAAGGTAGCACAGGCCTCCCCTCCCACAGACACGTTGTATATCCAAATATCCACGTGTTGACAATCCATTGTGTTTTACTTCCTGGAGTGCTGCCTCGGCAAACACTCCCTTGTGAGCTCTAGGGCTCTTTGAGATTTGATAGAGAAGGATGGGTTTCTGCCCTGCCCTGCCCTGAACAGGAGGTCACACCCACCAGCTGGACTGGCGGTGATTCTCGGTGCCCCTTATCCTTGCAGAAGAGTGGCATCTCTTGCTTCTGGGGTAGTTATTTCATGTGCTGCTTCCTTGAGGTGTTGAAATATTAAGTAATGTACTTTATAATTATTACAGTGCCTTCTAGTGAACAGTATCATACATCAGGTCGTGTCACTCCTGCTGTGTTCTTTCTGGCCCTGTGCAACCACCGAGTGAGGATCAGATTCCCTTTGCACACCTCTACAAGGTCCTCACCATTTCTCCTTCCCTGCACATTTTCTGTTGTTTTTGTTGTTTTCTTACCTTGCTTTGTGTCTAACAAAGGACATGCTGCAAGGAGTTCATCCTTGGGATCAGGGCACACATGATCTTTGAGCCCAGAGGATTTCTGTCACACAGGTGCCTCACCTGTACCTGCTTCCTAAGTGTGCACGTTGTGAGCAGTGCCTATAGCAGCTTTCAGAGACTTGTTAGCCAGGAGTGTTGATGATATTGGCCATTTCACCAAAGGAAATGGTCTAGTAAAAATAAAATCTTGATGGATAGCAATAGACTAAATTATGGCAAGACAAAAAAAGGAATTAAGGTCTGAGTGCTTTTGAAGAAATCAGAAATTGTAAACTGGAACTTCTAAATCTGTTACAGCATTTTCTTTCCATTCATTGTGCATAATTTCAGTAGGAAATGTATGGGCATAAACTTGCTAGGGGGAAGAGGAAGAGAAGGATAATCTCCTAGGACTGTACAGTGTAGGGGCTAAAGCATAGATGTCCCTGCCCTGACTCCCACATTCCCATTGCAGCTGGATTCTCTCAGGTGGCATGTGTTTGGCCAGGTGTTCCTGCGTGGTCTGTGCCTTTGCAGAGTTAGCTTGTAATGTAAAGGAAAGAGTCACTCTAATAGGAGATAAGGTAAAGATTAAATAGTGTCTATAAAAGAGTTTAAATGGAGAAACAAGGAAATATTGGAAGGCAATAACCTAACTGGAAAGGAGAAGCAGTGAAGTGGGAAGGGAACTCAGCAATTTGAAGAAGCTGATACATTGCTCAGGATGCTCAATAATTAACTGTACATTTCTTTCTGGGAGTCATTTTAGGACCATTAATATTTAAGGATATGTAGACAAAACTAAAGCCAAGAACAATAAAAGAAAGGTCTGGGACATAGGCTGATCAGTGGTGTGAAAAATAGCAAAAAATTACCATAGAGAGAAGGGGCAAAGGATATGCTCTGACAGCCACTGGGGTAAGAGCTAAAGGTCCTGCTTCCCAGTTCCAAACTAAAGCCTATAAGAAATCTGCTCCAGGGGCAGAGTTTTGGGAGTGGGAACCTCTGTTGTGATTCACACTCTGCTCCACAGTTGTTGTCTGCATGCCAGGGCAGTGGGGCTGCAGAGGTCCAGCCTCTTCCTCGTTCTTCAGCGTGAACCAGGGTGAGGTCCTGCTCTGCAGTCTCCGTGTCAGTGTCTCTGGAATGAGGAGGGTTTTCTCTCCGGCATCTCCCAGCTCCCAGGCTGCATAACAGCCTGTTGGTGTGTGCCCTGCTCTCCCTTGCAGGCTGGGGCAGCAGTGGTGCTGGGGCCGTGATCCCAGGCTCCGGCTGTCCGGCAGCCCAGCCGCTGGAGCCCCCCGCAGGGATGGGGTGGGAGGCTTTACCCCAGGGCTTGGGCTGTGTTGTGTGTCTGTTGCAGTTTGTGAACCCCACTGAGACTTAGTTACCTGAGGATAAAACTCCCTGTGTAGAGCCCTCGGATAGGTGGTGTGGAATATGAAGGGAGGAGGGAGGGTGGGCTGGAGAGGGGGCCCATGAACTGGATGCTCAGGGGCAACTTCTAATGAAAGCATAATTTACAGTAATGCATTGCAAGTGCACTGGGGGAGATTAATCTGATTGCAAACTTATATAAATACATTGATGCAAATTATCTCTAAATCAGGAACTGATTTAATGTGATTAACATCCCAGGGTTACTCTGAAACCTGAACAATTCCTTTCTTATGCAAGAGCTAAAGGTCTTTTCTGTTAGCCAACTGCTGTCAGTTCTTCTGACAGGAACTTAAAAATAGACACAATATGTTTGCCTTTAATGCAAATGCACCATTTGTCCTGAACCAGCAAGATGAGCTACACCACATGTGTGTGAGCAGTAAAGGGAAAGAGACTTGTGGAGTAGCAGTGAAGGAAGAGAACTGTGCCATGTCTTGGAGGTGTCACACGGTCCAGCCCTGCACACAGCAGCAAATGTACCTTCAGTTTTAAGCAGTTTGTTTTGAAACTGTCCCTCAGTGCCTGAGCACAGAGCAGTGAGGTGACTCTGTCTAGTGAGAATGAATCAACTGAAAAAGGGCTGGAAATTCTTTGAGAAGAGTTACACCTCTGGTGCTGAGAACTCCACAGCTCTGAGGGGACACTGGCAGCTGCATGAAAATGGCTTCTATTTTCTTTTGGATTTGTGTGCACAGTATTATAAGGGGCACAGTTGTGTATATCAGTGCCCTCATCATAGATCTGTAACATCACCATAAACCTAAACATTGCTTAATGTATCATTTTTTTTTCTAGGCTGACATATTCTCTGGAGCTGTATTTATACAGCTGGCCATAGGGCTGAATCTTTATGTGGCCATAATTATCCTGCTTTCAATTACTGCTCTTTACACCATCACAGGTGAGTTTGCAGAGCAGTCTGATAAATCAAAGTAGTTGTGGGAGACAGAAGAAAGAGAAGAGGGGAGGTGGAGAAAAGGAGAGAAATGAAAACCTGAAAGGGGAGTTACAGTGGTCTTTGAGAGACCTTTGAGGTGGTGAGAAAAGTAAAAAAAAAAAAAGGATTTTGACGGAGGCATTTGTCCAGGGCTAACTTATTTGTCCTGACTTTTCTCTGCCATCAGGTGGCCTTGCAGCTGTGATTTACACAGACACCTTACAAACATTCATCATGGTAGTGGGATCTTTTATTCTCATGGGATTTGGTAAGTAAGTCAGATGAATTAAACTGAAATGTTCAGCCACAAATCCTACAGTGGCTTTGGGAATGAATCCTGTAGTGTGAAACTGTTACCTTAACCAGCAGGTTTCAGTTCATATATCTATTTATCAGGGAAAAAAATAGGCATGTTGCCAAAATCCAGGCATATTGCCAAAGCCCTTTAGTCACTGAGTCACTGTCTCCTAAGCACAAGTGAATGTGTAAGGTAATAAACAGCATCCCATGACAGAACAGAATTTTTTATGTCCACATTAAGGAAGTTTTTCTCCTCACTCTTTCAAGCTCTACTTGAGATTTCAGGAATAAATCCTTTATTGCTACTTTTACTTTCTGTTTTTCAGCATTTGCTGAAGTAGGAGGGTATGAGGCTTTCATGCAGAAGTACATGGAAGCAATTCCGTCCAATGTCTCCTATGGAAATACCGTGGTTGATCCAGCATGCTACACTCCTCGAAAGGACGCGTTTCACATCTTCCGAGACGCCGTCACCGGAGATCTGCCGTGGCCAGGGCTCATCTTTGGCCTGAGCATCATTGCCATGTGGTACTGGTGCACAGACCAGGTAACGTGGGAGCTGAATACCTTGGAAATGCTGAGCACAAAACTCTGTGATCCATCATGATCTTCCCCTGTAATGCAAAGCTGGGCCACAGAACTGGCTGTTATTCCAAGACTGGTCAGTGACTTTTCAGTTCCTGGTTTCTAGACACCTCTCACATGTAAGAAAATGGAACAGATGTTCTTTCAAATCTTCCTGCACACCTGTGCCAAGCAGATCCTGTGTCTACCTCCTTTCTCATTTTTTGTCTGTGATCAAGTGTGAAAACACAGAGAGGTTGTGCTGTCAATGTTTCCTTAGGAAACCACACAACAAATGACCCTTGTTTGACTGGGTCTAGATACCATTCCCCTTTCAGTGAGACAAGTTTGTTTCTTAATTTGTGCAGCTTTCATCTCTGTCTGCACAGTCTTGGGAGGATGTTCTTTATATGTCAGGTCTTTCAGGCTGGAGACTCTTCCCCAATCCTCCTTCCCTCTCTCTAAAACCTACTGTCCAGTTTCCCTGAGAGATTACAGTGATATAAGAAAAGTGTGCTGCTGCACCTGCAACATGTGAATGTGTCCAGTCCCTAACAAGTGAGCTATCTGCACCCTGAATTGTGAGAAAGAAAATCTTCACGATTTCTAAACAAATTAACAAAGCCCCCAATGTAACTGTATCTATTGCTCAGTTAAATATTCTATTCCTTTTTGGCTTTTTAGTCTGTTTGCTTAAAAAGCTTCATGTGAGAAAAGTCTTACCTCTTAAACATCCACTGGATAAGTGATATTTTCCCTTACTTATATGCTCTGATTTTCCTGTAGTTTTCATTTTTCCTAGTGGCAGAAATGCAAAATAGGCTTTTTTACTATGACAGAAGTTAAGAAGCACCTTGTATCCGGAACGTGGCATGGTGAGATCATGGGAATGTTATACCTGCCATGTCTCATTGACAGGTTATTGTCCAAAGATGTCTCTCTGGCAAGAACATGTCCCATGTGAAGGCTGGTTGTATCATGTGTGGGTACCTCAAACTCTTGCCCATGTTTATCATAGTGATGCCTGGAATGATCAGCCGGATTTTGTACACAGGTATGTTCTGGACACAGAAATGCAAAATTCTTCTTGCTGCCTGCCTTTCTTTGCCACCCTGTCCCTTCCAAAATACCTGTTAGATTGTCATCTTGTCATCCAAATTGTCCAGTCACCTGTATACACAAAAACTAACTACACTGTAAGAAGGTCTTCCTGTTTTCCCTGATCCCAGAGTTCTGCTAATGCTATTGCTGTCTATTTTAGGGGAAAGAAATTCCACAGGGTCCCTCCTCAGTTGTCTGTTTGTTACAGTCCCACTCTGACTGAATGAATGGAAAGTGCTGTCCAGGATGGATACTCCACTGCAATCAGGGGCACAGGGCCATCAGTCACAGACTGCAGGGTTTGGGCAGACCGAGGACAGTGTGGGGAAATGCCACTCTCCTGCCTCCCTGACCAGCAGAGAGTTTGGCAGCAGGCAGAGGAGAGAGGTTCAGGGTGCAGGGAGGGGGCTTTGTGTTCCTCTGCTTGTTTTTCTAATTGCTCTCCTTGTGTTGCTCAGTCCTGGTCTGACAAATGAGCACTGATTTTCTTTTGACCTGGAGCACTTCTCAGTGTCCTTTTAGAGAGGAAAGGAAGGAAAGAGGCTTAGAATCACCTTCCTCCCTGCCAGCAAACCAAGGAATCAAACATGTCAATCCGGGGGTTCAACACAGAGATACATTCTAGAAGCTCTACTAATTTGGGTTTATATGACCTTGTCTCAGTGTCTTATTCTCCTCTCCTCAGATGTGGTGGCTTGTGTTGTGCCTGAGGTCTGTCAGCGCTACTGTGGCACTGCTGTGGGCTGTACAAATATTGCTTACCCAAAAATGGTAGTGGAGCTTATGCCAAATGGTAAGACACTGTTTGTATTTGTTGTTTTCTTTGTTTTAGGAAAGCTGAAGCTGCCAGACTGCAAAAACAAGTGATGGAGGGAGTCTAAGACCCATATTTAGTTCCAAAATTCTTGCTAGAATTATGTACTATTAAGCAAAGGTGTTGTCTGTATTAGCTGTAGCTGTAGGTGCAGAATAGCTCCACACTGACAGTGTCAGCTCTCAGCCAGCAAGTACTGGTGCTGAAATGGTAATTGAGCTCCCTTTTTGTTAAGGTAAAAAATAACCTGCTTTGCAAATGATTTATGAAAGACTCTCTGCTGGGATCTCTGATTTGGAGGTCTCTACCTGTGGTCTTCCTGCCAACCCCACAGAGATGGATTCTGGCTCATAAGGCAAAAAAGGCACGTTATGATATTGTACAGACCATGGCATTTCCCTGACAGCTTTAGTACTTTCCCATCATATGATAACTGTTGTTCATAGTATTGTTAAAATCCTGCACTACTTCCCCACCCTGTGTGACCAGACCACCTGGAAAAGTGGTTCACTCTGGTTTTCAGACAGAGTTCATTTTTTGGTTCACAAATATACTACAAGCAAGTGAGCACCCACCTGCAAACAAAAGAAATTATTTTTATAACTGTTGGGAAAAGCCTGCTTAGTATTATTTTCTTTTTATTCCAGCATTTAATCAGACAGAATTTACTAAAGAAGTACCTGTGTGCTAAAAGCTCAGTTTCCCTGTCACTGCTGTAAATAGCTTTTCCCATGCTCTGGCAAGGGAATGTCAAGCAGGATTTTATGTCAGGCACAGAAATCTGCCAGACGTGCTCAGAGCTGACCAACTGGAAAGGGTCAGACAAGCACCTGGCGCCAGGTACTGAGGCTTTTCATGGAATGCTCATCCCAGTTCCCGTCTTTGTGTTTCAGGTCTGCGGGGTCTGATGCTGTCAGTCATGTTGGCCTCCCTTATGAGCTCCCTGACTTCCATTTTTAACAGTGCCAGTACTTTGTTCACTATGGACATTTACACCAAAATTCGGACCCGGCCATCTGAGAAGGAGCTGATGTTGGCTGGCAGGTGAGCACAGCCGAGCCTTCCCCTCTGCACAGACACCGAGCACTCCATGGTTACAGGCTGCCGCGTCCCAACATCCCAGCGGCGGGTGGAGCCTGCCCGGCAGGGCTGCAGTGGCCTCCTGTGGCCAGAGCGGCTGTCCCGCCCCACGCGCTCCTCTTGGGAAAACACACCGTGCTCCCAAAGGAATCGGCAGCGTGCATGAGGCAGCCAAACTAATTCTCAACGATTCCCACTGCTATTCGAAGGGAAATCTTTTAAATTACCTTCCTGGGCTTCGTGCTGCACCAGGCTGCAACATCAACTAGTTCAGTTGATCTGCTATTGATTTGTCTCTGGACATAACAACCATAGGAAAAAAGTGATTTTCTATGTTTTGATTGAATATTTAACTGTGTGCTGATGGATATTTGACATACACGATACCCAACTTTGATTTCTTTTGTTTCTGCAGTGCTAGTTGGCCATTATAATTGACTTCACTAGTTGAAATACAAAATGAACATGTAAATTATTGATTAATTGCTGTTTTTTTTCTTTCTGATAGATCATAGATACTTCTAAGCAGATGGCTAATTGAATATCTGGCTATGTTTACAGGGCATTTATGTTACTTTTAATTGGCATCAGCATTGCCTGGGTTCCTGTGGTGCAGTCAGCTCAGAGTGGGCAGCTCTTTGATTACATTCAGTCAGTTACCAGCTACCTGGGACCTCCCATTGCTGCTGTTTTCCTTCTTGCTGTCTTCTGCAAGCGTGTCAATGAGCAGGTAAGTGCAAATTAGAAAACAGGTACTCTGCATGTTCCTTTAGGCATTGGGAGAACTGCTTTTTTTTTGTTGTTGTTTATGAACAACTTCTTCCTGTTTATTTTAATCCTAGTATAGCCCAGGGATTCTGTGCCTCCATACCCCAGGGTCTGAGGTTTCAGAGATGAGTTTGAAAAAGTTCTTTCATAGTCTGATAGACAAACAGTCACCTAGGAACTCATAGAACACTCTGAAACTTAGGTTATCTATCACTTTGCCAAGAAGTGTGTCAAATGGATAATTTAGGGAGATGTATTTGAAAGTGATCATTTAGGATATTAGTCATCTAACTGCTTTACCAAATATATCACCTTTTACCTGTCTTGTCCAGTTGGGTTTTGAATATTCCCAGGAGTGGAGACCCCACAGTGTCTCTAGGCAACTGTTCCAGTGGTCAAGCACCTTTACCATAAAACAAACAAAAAAGTTTAAGCAGAATTTCCCACATTTTAGTTTGTGCCCAGCCATACCTGCGTGTCTGTTATACTTTGGGCTGGAGTATTGTACATCAGGCAGCAAAACACCCACCAACAGTACTGAGAATTAACTTTTAATTAATTACTCTCAGGGCCATTAGAAGGTAAACCAGACACATATTTCAGGTGGGATGACACAACATCCTGGCTTGTTCCATCATGCCAGAGCTGGCAGGGATTTAGCCCCCAAAGATGAAAAGGTATGAGAACAGCCCCTGGGATGTGCAGTCGGGGGCTGGAGCCTGTCCTGCAGAAGGAGAGAATTGTGTGGAGGCAGATGGACTGTGAAGAATGGGCTGGATGAGGTGTCCTGAGGTGTGCCTGACATTTCAGAGCTGGTCATTGCGCCTTTCAGTTGTACTCATACACTGAGCTGTAAATAAGGTCGCTGAAAGCACCTGGGTTAAAACCCACATGCCAAAGCCACTGTAACACATAACTACATCCATGTTTCCCCCAGCAACTCACTGAGAGCTCAGAGTTTTTTTCCATGCTTGAAATTACTCATTTTGATTGCTTCTTGTCACACCCTTGTCTGCAGGGTGCCTTCTGGGGCCTGATTGTTGGGCTTCTGGCTGGGCTCAGCAGGATGATTGCAGAGTTTGCCTATGGAACTGGCAGCTGTGTGGCCCCTTCCAACTGCCCGTTCATCATCTGTGGGATTCACTACCTTTACTTTGCAATGATTCTCTTTGGGGTTTCCGCCATCGTCATCCTGGCAGTCTCCTTCATGACTAAGCCCATTCCTGATGTACATGTGAGTATTATTGCAGTTCTGCTCCTCAAGAAATAGAACACAATGAAACCACCCCTTTTAAACTGGTACTTGGTGTGTTACCTCTTGGCATTTCAGCTACCCCCAGCATACAGCTCATGTAAGAAAGCAAAGGAAACAGTCTTCATGTACCTGTCACAAATCTTCAGTGACTCCTAGACATTTGGGATGCCTGGTCTTACAGCTGGCTCACGTGCTGGCCAGGCTGCTTTGTCTCTGTGCAGTCAGACTGGATCGATTAAACCCCTTTTGTTCCGTGGCAGCTTTACCGCTTGTGCTGGTCTTTGCGGAACAGCAAAGAAGAACGGATTGATCTGGATGCAGATGAGGAGCAGGACAAAGCTGATGAAAAAGATGATGAATCAGGTAACTGTTGAATACCTACAGATTCTGTCAATATATTTGAGTATTCCTATTTCATTCCTGAAGGAACATTAACATGCTTGATATTCAAAGACATCCTCCCTCCCCCCAACAACAAAAGCTCAGCCCCCACAAATTTAAATGGCTCATGAGCTGCCTTTACCAATCTGTCAAGCTCAGTGTAAATCAGAAGAGAAGTGGATTTGAAGAGAGAAAATCTCATTCTCTTTGTAGCTGGGTGGCAGCTCTACGATTAAACCAATGTCAATGCTTTGGGTCAGAGGTGCTGTGCTGTGGCAGAACTGCACGTGACTCCAGGACTCAGAGGGGATTCATCTGGAAATAGCGGATTGTGGTCAGGATTGAAGGCACCATGAAAGGAAACTGCCAGATATCCATCTGGGCAAACCCACTGGCTCTCTTTGGTGGTTTTCTAGTTCTGCTCCCAAGTTCCTTTTCATCTGTATCCTCAAATTTATTTATTTGTCTTTCAATTAAGTGTGTATAAAGTGTTGAAAACATGGAGCTTTGCAGCAGTCTGCTTCTCCAATACCAGGCCAAGTCTTTGGGCTGCAAAAGGCCCAAGTGTGTTATGCAAAAGGCTCTCTTGGAACATGGAGAAAATCACTCTTTCTCCAGGTGAGCTGTGAAAGCACAATAATAACTTGATTCCTGTACTGTTTTGTACTAAAATGTTTCCACTGAACTATGACCATAAATCAGAATGGGAATATCCTCAGTCCCAGACATCAAGTGTGTGCTGTGATCCGTACTTCCCTTTCATGACCAGAGTGTTCTTCCTTCCAGTTAATGAGGAAAACGAGGAGGATCCAGGATGCTTTAAGAAAGCTTACAACTGGTTCTGTGGCTTGGATCAACAGAAAGCCCCCAAACTGAGCAAAGAGGAAGAGGAGGCACTGAAGAAGAAACTGACGGACACAAGTGAAGTGCCGCTTTGGAAAAACGTAGTGAATATCAATGGCATCATTCTCTTGACTGTTGCTGTGTTTTGCCATGCCTACTTTGCATAACCCCCTGATCACAGTCCTGAAATTGTACTGCATTGTCAAGCAAAAACCATGGCTTGTAGATTTACAGAATTAGATACACGTAGTATTTTCATCGTCTACATTTGTAAAAGATCAGGGTGATTTACTTGCTGATGATGTGATCATAATGTCAACAATCTAAAGATGAAGGCCACAGGGATTTCAAGAGAGAGAATTTCTTTTTAGACATTGAACCAATCCAGGGCTAACTGAGGTTCAGAATTTCCATCCAATATTCTCTCTACTCATGATACATTTCATATTTTAGGTTCAGAACAAGGCTGCACAAGCCATATTTCATACCAGACTTTGTGAACTACCTTTTAGGGTTGATACTACTTGGATTTTCAACCCTTTGTCTGATTATTCAATTTTCCTTTTCCTTTGGCTATGATAATTTGATTGCAAAGATCCCACAACTACCAAGGGGCTGTATTACAAATTCAAATTAAAACATCGCTTTTGTCCCTCCAAACATGGGATATCTTAAGTATAGAATTTATGTATATATCAATGTATTTGACACTATATATAACTTCCCGTTATCACTTTTTCCCCCTTTTTCTCACTTTCCATTGGGTTGTGTTTCTCAATTGTCAGTGGAACACCAACCTCTGAATTGATCACACTTTGAAATTGAGAAACATCTGTCTGGATGATCATAACAAGAATTTTGCTTACAATGATTCTCTGTTTAAGGTTAACTTCCAAAGGTCCTCCTCTCTTGATATTTTAATATGTACCTATACTTGAATGTGAAGCTTTTTATACAAAATACATATATTATATATACACAGGCAATACATTATATATATGCACTATATATATTATATATATTTTAAATATATATTTATGTGTGTGTGTGTGTATATATACATTTATTTCTTACTGATCAATTCCCACTGTGGTATGTCAAGGACCTCTTTACTGTGGGGTTGGAGTCAATGTATTGCCTCTCTCTATGGACTGTGCTACAAACCAGTCCATGCCCACAGTGAAACGTCCACAGCATTGGAATGCTGGGCTGCATTTTGCAAATACATTGAAGGGCTCTGTACTGCTTTTCTGCAAAGCTATAAATCTTTTCTCTGAAGATTTCATTGAGAAATAGGATTCCTGCTGCATGGCAGCATGAGTTAGCAGTTCATGAAGGAGAATAGTCACAGCTGTGGGATATCAGCTAAACCAGGCTGATTGTCTCCACTTGATAAGTTTGGTACCAGCTGGGGACACAGGAAAAGACAGATTTAACACTTCAAAGCAAAAAGCAATAGATCTTCTTTTCAGCTCATTCAGCTTCCTGGGGAATCAAGTGCAAAAAGAAGATGTTAGTTGCTTAGTCAAGCAGCAGTGCAATTCCCTGTTCCTTGGTGCACGTCTGTGGGATGCTGTGTTGTCCCAAAGCATTTCCCATGTTCTGCCGCAGGATGCTCCGGACTGGCAGCAAGTGCAGCAGAAGGGGAAGGCAGTGTAGCCCCTGCGTGGCCACACCACACTGCTCTGGCTCCCGGGCTTTAATCACTCACACTTCATAATCTCCTGGCAGGATCTTTGATTCATTTGGATCTAACCCAAAATGCTCTGGATTCCAGCAGAATTGCTGCTCTTCAGTAGAATTGCTGCTCTTCAGCATAATCCCTGCAGTGTCCTTTGCACAGGCCACATCAAATCAATACTTCAGAAACACCAGTACAAACCTTTTTTTCCTTAAAATTAACACAGTGATAGAGTATTTTAAAGACCATGGAATTAATTATATTTAATGAACTATGAAGACTTGTATGTATTAAAGTATTTGTATATTTTGAAGTATTTGGTGTCCACAAAGTGATGGGATTTTTATGTAATTTGATGGAAGACAGAGAAACTTCATTTGGTGCCTAGGTTTTGGCTCTGGGTAATAGTAATGAATGAAAAACAAACAAGGAAGATGTCACTGAGGATTTCCCAGATCCCTCTTTGTCATGCTTTGCTACAAAAAAATATGGTGAAATTATAAAGCTATTTGGATAAAGATAAGTAACACAAGTGATTTCCTGGCAGGCTGAGCAGCCTTTGGATGACCTCCTGGTTAATCAGGCATCATTGCTTCCTTTTGCTCCTCCGAACTACAGAATTTTGAAAATCTAACCCACAGTTTCTCAGGGATATTCACTGTATGTCTTCAGCAACCTGGTTTCATTCTGGTCTGAAAACTGGATCTTATGGAGGGAAGAGTTCAAATGTTTACGTAAAGTTTGACTGCTGCTGCTGACTCCTCTGATTTTGTAAAATTTCAAAGAAAAATTGCCTGATATTGTGAACAGCTGATAACATTGTAATGTTTAGCTAACATTAAATGCCAGCTCAGGTTAGTAGCTATTGCACTCAAAGACATCTTCATGATTTTAAGGAAGAAAATGACTTTTCTTCAGTTCTCAGGAGAGCTCTGTCCATGTCACAGCTGTTGTTGGGGTCACTCAGACAAAACCCAGGAGTAGCTTACACTGTCTTGGGCAACCTCATGCTTTAGAGACAGGAACTGTGAGCACACACTTGTGCCCTGTGTTTGACTGTACCTTGGAAATACTTCTGGGTAGTGGTGAGACTCCAAATCAATCTCTGGCTCACAGCACCAAGTACCTGCATGGCATGTACAGCATAACACAGCTCTGTTTCAGGGGATCTTGAGACATCCCAGCTTATCCTGTCAGGTAAGATACAGGGTCAAAGCTTATTTTAGTGGGCTTTAGTTAGATATACAGAACTTCACAAAATAATTGAACTTCACAAAATAAAATTTAAAAATTCACCTAGTAGCACTGTCAGCCAATTGCGACACTGCTCTGTAAAGAACACACTGAACAGTGTCTCCCATTTAAGAATTACTACATAGTTCTTAGAGCAAGTCCTGAAAAAGGGTAATCACTGTTAATTTATGTTTTAATTTTTCTGTATCACCCACAAAAATGTATCCAAGTATCTCTCAAATGTTTAGTATTACTGATGATGAGAACACTCTGTTCTTAGAACTCAGAATCTGTGTTTATTTCTATTTTGTTATTGAAAAAGCTCATTCACTGAAATGCTGGGAGAAGAGAGGTCTGTGACTTAACTTGGAATAAATCTGCAATAACCATGGTTTGGTTTTAACCAAACTGTCTGTCCATGGTGAATTAGGACATGGCACAAGGCTGAGTTCTTCAGGTGCAGCTGATCATGGTGGTCAGAGCCCCATCAGCAGCTGGGATTGTCAGTGGCCTCAGCTCCGGCTCCCTGATCTCCCTTAACTGGCAAAACCAGGAGTGTTTGTATGAAGTAAAAGCCAACAAAAGAGTGAGGAGAAAAGGTAAACAATAAATCCATGTATTATCAGCAGTGACTGGCATTTAAGAGGAGAGATCTAGAGCCTTGGTTGTTGTATTTGAAGTGTTTATAGGAGTTTAGAGCTGACATTCCTGGGGACAGACTGCACAGAGCAGGGTTGGTCACAGGCTGTGGGGTCACAGCAAAGCTGTTCTCAGGAGGGCTGCTGTGTGTTTTAATTTATTTAGTGATCTTAAGTCCCAGCTGCAGGTATCTGAGCCCTGCACCTGCAGTGTTCTCTGGGGGAGCAGAGAATCCACAGTGAGGGAAGGGAGCAGTGATCAGAGCCCTTCCCTTGTGCTGAACTGGAAATCCAGAGTCCCAGATCTAATAACAGAGTGCAATAAACCGCTCAGAAAGATGGGAAATACAAAAACTCCCTGTTTTATTTGGTGCATTTTCTCATGGAATGTGTATTGCGGGCCTGTGCTTGAGAACCTAAAAGACAGAGCAAACTCACTCCAATCTCTTCTAGGTGTTCTAAGGGAAGACAGTATAACCAGTGACTAAGGTTATCACCCTTATTATTAATAAAAACGATTGCCTTTTTTGTCCTTCTGAAGAACATTTCATCTTGTCATCTACCATGGGCAGCTGTGAAAAAGAATAATTCCCCTGGAGCTCCTGGGCCCACCCTCTCCTCACCTGGCAGAGTTGAGGCCAGAGCAGCTGTGCCTACCTGGATCAGTACCTCCCCTGCTTTTCTTCAGGTACCTGGAAGAGCCTCAAGTTGAGGTAAGTGTGAGTTTGTTGTCACTCTGTGCAGCATTTTTGTTTACAGTATTGGAGCCTATAACTTTAAAAATGTAGCTTATATGCAAAGTGTCTTAAAACAAATTATTAAAATGGGGTTTATTCATTCAAATTGCAAATTCTGTCTTGCTAAAAATAGGTGCTGTGCTTTGAGCATATTAGCTTTGTGTGTAGCCACAGAAAAGACACTCTGCCCTTCTGGTTTAATGTAATTAGCCAAATCTGACTTTCCCAGACTATTTTGTCTTTAGACAAATCTCTCACTATATGATTTTTTTATATATATTTTTTTAATAGAAAATGTAGTGGTGGGAAGCAAATACATTCTGCTTTGGAACATGAAGAGATGGAATTTAAAGTTACCATTTTCCAGAGCAGGACAGAATGGTTTCCAACTCTTGGCTTTCTGAAAACATATAGAGACAGGGAAAATGAGTCTGTAGTTGCAGGAACAAAGAACCATAACATTCTTAACCTTTTGGAAACTGTTAGAAAAAATTCAACACGAGCTCTGCCTGGGTGGGATACAGGGCTCCACAGGCAGGTCTGGTTTCCCACGGATGCAGCTGTCTTGTCTTCTGTCATCTCTGAGGATTGTTGGGCAGCTGGTTTGAAAACTCAGTCTGTGTAGAGTGTAACTACATTAATTCCAGTATTGACCCAGGACTACATTAATTATATCTGGGCCTTAATAATTGTTGGCTTCAAGCTAAAAAGACAAATTGCTTTCATTGGTGTTAAAAATGTGCTTTGGTGCTAAAGCCATCGGAGCGTAGAGTGTTGGGGAGTGCACAGTGCTAAAACCAGAGACTTGCTGTACACACAGCATCTCCTTAGAAACAATGAGTTTAATTAGACTGTGTGAGGTGCCAGATCCTGAGATGTTAATTTAAGTATTTATAATGTGTATGGAGCAATTAAAAAAGATCTTGAGCATTTTTGTGACCAAATTTGTGGCAGTTTTATTATGGAGTATTCTTGACTGAAAGCTAAGTCAGTCCAGGGGAAGTGTTCATCAGCTGTTTCTTTGATCCAGCCAATTGTTTTACTGACACCTACAGTGCTAATTAATTCCCAGCCTCACAAACTAGGGGTTGTTGTCTCTCACCCCAAAGCAGGGAATTAGCCCTCGGCAGAGCATGTGACTTTGTATTATTAAATCTGCAACCTTTTTGTCAATAATGCAGCTTTGTAAGTAGAAAACCCCAACTAACAGTGGTTTGTGGCTCTTTTGTACACAGACTTTAAATTCTGGCATTTGCATGGGCAGCACATGGTCAATACAGCCCGAGGGAGTTCCTGTCGTGATTGGAGTATGATGATTTCATGTTGTCAGGTGTGATAGTGCCAAAGAATTGCTGAGACAAAAGCTGACATGTGGGAGGGCACCACCATATCTCAGAGTTCACCCGAGGCTTTGCTCCCTTTCTGTACTGTGTATGTAAGACAGGAACACTGATCCATGTAGAGGCTTTTTGGGAACAGTTTATATTGTCTTTAAAGCACTGATCAGGCAGATACTCACAATGTAGTACTAAGGGTCCAAGTCTGCTGAATTTCTTCTACTCAGAGCAGTTCAGTGTGGATGGTCTTGTTTCTACATCTGAACCAGCTAATTATTCTGGGAACTCACTGAAGGACGATTACCTGAATGATCAGGGAAGGCTGTGACAAGGTTGGAACTGAGCTAAAATGATGGTTGTAACCAGATTTTCCTGCAGCAGTTCTGTAAGAGCAGCTGAGCCTACACTGTGCTGCTCTAGTCCTTTAGCATGTTATTAAGCTGCCTGGTTTCTCTTATTGAGTTGGATGCACTCTGGCACCAATATGTATTACGTACGAGTGCCTTATGTGTTTAAAAGGCAGAGTTCCTCCAAGATCCTGCCCAGAGGGAATGAATCCAACTGACTCAATACTTTTAAATCACATCTTTACAGGAGAGGAAATTCACCCTTTGGTTACGTTATGGAAGAAAAACATTTTAACTGTAATCACTCCTACTGGAAGAGTTTACACTGTGGGTAAGGGTAATGCAGTTTGCAGTGTGACCGTGGGTTTCAATGGAAAAGCAGCCCTGACAAATAACCCCTTTCACAGAGCTGATGCAGCCTCTTTGCAGCTACAATTCTGGATATAAAAATACCATGTGAGAACAAAACCCGAGTGAAAACAAATGGGACTTGCTGCGAAGCCACGTCAGCTGCTCTGTCACATCTTCTTTGGTGGCTGAGAACGGCCAGAGTTGTCCTGCTCACTTGTGTTTCTTTGCCCAGGCCTGCTGTTGATGCCTCCTAAATTACACTTGTAACTGCAGGCAGAAATTGGCAATGTGTCTGTAGTGACCAGTCTGGAACTCACAGTGCATAAAATGCTGCTGAACTTCCCACCACTCCCACTGCCCATCAGCTCAAACCCAGAGCTGCTTTTGTTCCATCTTATAAACAATTCCAGATAGGGACCAGATCCCTCTCCTGCTGGAGGCACTGAGGTCTGGCCCCAACACAACTTTACCAAGGGCTACGCTAGTTAAGGCTTTCTAACTTATTTTTCTTTTACCCTAACTTTGGACAACTCCACGTAGCAGCCCTGAGCCTGGATCCAAGCACATGGAAGGAGAAAATCTGCATGTTGAGATCCTCACCAGGGTGAAAACCCAGGATCAATTGCCAGACCTAAGGCTGGGGGAGAGACTGCTGGCAAACAAGCAGGAGCAGGGCTCAGAGGGGGCTGTAAATTTAAGCAAGGTTTGCTCCCAAAACTCTCCTCAAGTCATTAGCTGGGGGTATTGGAGTCACATGGATTAATCTCATCCCAGGGACAGGGTGAGGCTGAGCTTAGACTTTTTACCCAGGGCAGCAGCCTTCACCTCCAGCACGTTCACTGCTGGCAAATCTTGTCAGCAACTGCATTTGTTAGAAGGGTGCTGAAAAGTGGTTCGTTGTATTTTAGGCTGGGAGAGTCTCATAATCCTTTCAGGGAAATATTTCTAAGGCATTGCTATTGCTTTTTCTTTTTTGATGTTCTAAATGGTTTTAATCCATGTTCAGCAAATGTTTGCACAAAATTAACGTAAATTCCTGTTGTTAGATCAATTTCTCAGTACAGACAAGACTGCTGGAGGGGTTAATTATGAACCTTTCTAATACAATTAATTATTGATTAATGTTTGATAGGCTGATGTTTCAAAAAAAAGGAGAGAATGTTATGAAGAAAACAAAAAGGGTTGGTGTCTTGTATCATAGGAAAATCTTGGTAACTTAGGCAATAACTACTCGTGGAGAATTCAAGACTTCCTAACTTTTTTTCTTCCCCATTATTCTGCTTGTGACCTGCAATAGAGATGTGAAACTGTTGGCAAACAACTATTCAGGAGGAATTGATCCAGAGCAAGTGAGGAAGGGAGTTTTGGTGCTGAAGGTCTCATATAATGATGTACCTTTTACAGCCAGACAACAACAGAGGGCAATAGATCTCTAGGAAAGATCCCGGCTGCTGAAGGGCTTCCATTCGATGACACTGATGGCGATTTGGGCAGCTCTCTTCACAGCCTCGCAGGGATCACCCAGACACTGCTGGAAAATGTCCCTGTGCTCCAGCAGTGTCTGGCGGCCCTCTGGCAGCTCAGCCAGCAAGGTGAGGGTTTTGATTGCGTTCAGACGGGCTTTGCTGGTTTCCTCAGCAACCAACTTCAGTAAAGGTGGAATGGCTTCAGCACCCATGGCTGAGGATCTCCCTGCAGAGAAATACACTGGCTTTGAAATGTGTTATGACATCTAATGAACATCCTGTTGGACTGATACTTTCCACTCTCTGCTCAGCTATAGCTCTGAACAGCCCCGGGGGTGCAGTGCACAGAGGCAGAACATGCTCTTCTTTTGGGAGACCAAGGATAGCTCCCAGCTGTTTATTTTTAAGGAAAAAGACCTTTCATAGTTAACTTTATCTGCCTTGCACGTAGTATTTCATTTGCAACAAATTATCTAAGAATATATTAGGCATCCAATGATAGGAGAAACTATTTTTTGAAGGGGGTAGGGGGAGTGGGGTGTGTTAGATGCCCTTAAGAACATTCTCCAGTCTTTCATTTTTAAAAACATTTCAAACACTGAGATCCACTCCTGAGTTGTCTTTGGAAGCCCAAGGAAGAGTTGCAGAGGAGGACTGGAACACAACTGCTGTTATTAAGAGTCTTTTATATCTAATTACTCATTCATCACACTGGAAATTTAGCAGTTAGTGTTTTCAGTGTCATGTAAGTTACTTGGGAGAGCTACAGACCTTATTAAAATTCATTGCTCTCCCAGCTGTGAGAGAGGAGCTGTCTCTAATCCCAGAATGTTTCCAGAAAGCAGCACTCCTCTGCTGAGCACTGGTGATTCAGCGTAGCTCCAGGTACGTGGATCTCTGTGTGGTCTGGACTTGAATGGAAAATGTTCCCCTCTGGAGCAGTCCTCCAGAGGGAAATGATGCAGGTGAGGTAGATAAAAAACTTCTTGACCTACTTTGGAGGAATGAAATGTGAAACATCTTGTCCCCCCAGGCACTGTGAGGAAGCATCAACAGTTGCTCAAGACAGTTATAAAGAAACATCCCAATCTAGAGTTTCTTGATGAGCATTAACACTGCCAGAAACTGAGGACTTTGGAAGTAGGGAGGGCAAATGTTTCTTACTGAGTTGCCTTAGAATTGGATTTCCAGGAAGTATCCCAACAGAACTGCCTCTGTCTCTCACCCTGAGGTGTAACAAGAGCAAACATTAGTGCTCCTGTTGCGTTAACTTGAACTTCAGGATGTGTGTCTTCCAGCAGGCTCACCAGCACAGGAATCACCTCTTCTTGACACACCACAATTTTCCCCTCTGGATGAGAACTGTGTAGAAAAGATGGTTAAGTTGCTTTCTTGAACTGTGCCTGCTGCCTGGGTATCCCCCTCAGCCTCTGCCCACACCTGGACCCCGCAGCCCCCCCGTGCCACCAGTGCTGGCACATCCCTGCTGTGCTCCCTTTGGAGTGACTGTTCCACTGGAGGCAGAGGGCAGGTGCTGCTGCCCAGCCACTGAGACACCCAAGGGAATGGCTGTGCCAGGTGGCTACTGAACCCACGTGCTGATACAGTCCTGAGGACACCACGTTGATCTGGGTGAATGGGATTCACAGTATTTTAGATTATTTTTAGATGATATTGGGATTTTTTTTTAAACAGCTTTCTATGGTACACTGGAGTCTGATGGGCAGCAGCCTGTAACACGATGTAGGGTTAAGGGTGTTGCTGATCCTAAAGGCAGTGGAGTTATAGACCTGGCTGGGGAAGCCTATATAGATTGTAAAACCTGCTCAATCAGGGGTCTGAAATGAATTTTTCTCCCAGGTCACTTTTCTCTCTTTCTTTCCAGCCTCTCTAATGAGAAGAATATTTCATGTGGCCCAGCTATTGCAGGGACCTAGAACATAGCTGATGTCCATATTCTAGTTGCATTTTGCTTTCCTTCTATGACTCATGTTAATTATATTCTCTTTTCCTCTAAGATCTCGCTTTATTAGGACATGAGGAAATGTTTTGTGCCAGTTGATATGTAAACTACATCATCTCCAGACCTTTTTAAACTAGATATCTGTTGAACACTTTTATTATATTTTCTGATTGCAGGACAGTGGACTTAAGTTGCTCCTTTCATCCATTCTCTGGTACACAAATTTAATATAAAGATTGCTTTTTCTGATCCTTCACTGACGTATGTGGCAGCCTGTGTCAGAAAACTATTTCTGTCCTCAATCACAGTGAAAGTTTCCTAGGACCTTTAATTTTCTGAGAGAGCCATTTTCCAAAAGCATAAGGGAGCTTCTCCCTACCTCCACAGTGGTCAGAATTCTGTTTCTACAAGATTTTTCATGCAATAATTTTTTCCTAGCAGTGCTGTACCAGGAAAAAATCCTGATTCAACTGCCAATACTGAAAACAAACAGAAGGAGAAGGAAAGACTGATGAGCATCTGCTTTCTTCAGTGATTTATAGCAGGAATTTTTAAAGTCCCATGTGTCCCATTTTTTTATCCACGTGTGCATTCAGGCTGATAGTGCTTTACATGTGAAATGTAGCAGCTTCAATGTGTAGTGGAACACAGCTGTAAATGAACAGCATTTATTTACTCCTGAAATTGGTACTTTCTTGGGCTTAAGCATTAGAGAGGTTTCTTTTCCTTTACCTGATTTCCAACAGGACCCAGGCTGCTTTGCTCCGGATGGCTGTGGATGGGTGCGAGAGCTTTTCTTTCAGGATAGGAACGGCACCAGCAGCCAGGGCTTCAGAAACCTCCACACGTAGGCAGTTGGAGAGTGTACCAAGGATCAGCTCCTGGATATCATCCAACTCTGTCTTCAACTTCAGCACAAGTGGGGGAATCAAACCGGCCTTCAGGACACCACCAGCGCCTGCAGGGGAGACAGGGCAGGAATGTGGGTGAGGGCTGAGTGCATTTACTGTTGCTACCTGCACTGGGAATTTCTCAATAGGATCAAAACATGTGGTAACTCATTTCCTTACACAGACCTGGGCTTGAGAGATGGAAACTACTCCAACACTGCCCTGTTTACAAATCTCATCTTAGCACTGCTTCCTTGGGAAGCTTCCCCAACACTCTTGCAAAGACACCAAGACCAGGTAATAACCAATATGGCAATTGCTCCGATGTTCCCAGTTTATCCCACTATAATATTTATCCCAAAACTATCCTTGCAAAGAAAATATAGGAAATCTATATACATTGCAAAGTCACCTTCTATCCAGCCTTTCTAACTGTTCTCAACATGAACAGATGCTTAAAGAGGCAGAGATGTGAGCCTTTAGAGATCATTCTTTGATTCTCCACTGTGGTTTCTGTGGGGGGAAGTCAAGATTTTGGGAACTGTCAGATTCCTCACACATTTCTTTGTAGTAGTTTTGTAAACTAAAATTTAAATTCTGAACTTTCCAGCAGTCAGTACTTTTGCACTGGCTCATAAAATATAACACCAAAGGCAGAGAGAACATAATTTGCCCTGCAAGTGATGTCTGTGCTATGAGCAAGAGTCTGATTTGTACAATTTCTTACCCTTTGCTAAGTCAACACTGCAACAGCAATGCCAGGGGAAAGCAGAACATACTGTCCACGAGTAATTATGTGAAAACAAAATTCTCCAGCTGTCCTGTTGCTAAGACTGATTCTTTGGTTGCTAAGAGAAATGTGGCTCCTTTCAAAGTGATTCATATGTAGTTAGATAAGGAAGTTTTGTGGATAAGAGTCATCAAGGTATTTTGAAATGAATCTCCACAGTGAAGACAAGTGGGAAGGAGATTTTAATGACCCTTGGTGGTGCATATGAGAAATCCCTCAGCTTGACAATCAGGTGAAAGACATGATTCTGATCTAGCAGTTATTCTGTTGTACATATTTCTTAGGTTTTGCAACACTGAATAACTTATGTTACTGACTTATTAGGATCCACTTTACAATGCCAAAGCAAAGAAATGTCTTGGGGTGGTATTAGTACCTGTGCTACATTTGGAGGTCAGCTGCTGTGAGAATTCAAGTAAATAAGAAAACCATTTTCAGACAATTCACTTTGAAGGCTAACAGCATTTTACAAACAAGGATTTCTCCTTGTGCCACAAAGACAAAGTAGGAAAGGAAAGTGAAAAAATATTCTTTGAGGCTGTAGTTCTGTGTGCTACTACATGGGGGAGCTGGCATTTTCACAGTGGAAAAATAAACCCCAATCAACCCTATATTTATGCCCCCTGGAGGAACAAAAGAAATTTGTCAAAGAGCAGCTCCTGCCTATTCATACTGTCCCTGCAGAAGGATGTGATGAAGGCCTCTGTTGGAGGGTCCCTGAGAAGGAGGCCCAGCTCCTCCATTGCCAGCTTGAGCCCAGAGAAGCCACTGCTTGATTTAGCTTAACTTTCCACCTGTCTGTAACAACTGCTGCTGTAGCATTCCCTCTACGTTTCTTGTGAAGGGAGATGTACTTTTTTCTTTCCAATTTTTTGTACTTGCTTTCAAATACTTAACAGTCATTTTTTAACCCATCATCTTAATTTTCATTTTTAGTTTCCTGCAATTCACTCTTTTTCAGTACTTCCTTGATAAATTCTCTCAATTCTCTCGATAATTTTATCATCATACAGCCAGGAAGTACTATCAGCATTCAGGTTTCACTTCTTTGTGTCTGTATTTCAGTTATCTTTAATATATTCCACCAATACATTCACCCAGCCAGGGCTGCTTTCACTGGCTGTTGGCTTTATTCCTTCCAGTTAATGTTTATTGACTTTCTTTGCCTCAGTCATCCCTCATTCATTGCATTTGCACTTCGTGTCTTCTCTTGGTGCTGGCCTTTACTATTGCACTGCAGGCCTGGGTGTGAAACACAACAAAGCCACTTTGTGTCTGTGTCCATAAGCTGGTGAGATAATGTAAGTGTTGTCTTGGACAGCTTTGATTTTGTGCAGCCATTAAGCAGTATTTATTCTGGGGCCAGAAATTCCTATGTAGCTACTGGTGTTTATTTTGTCCAAACACTTGGGATGATCTAATTTTTAAAAAAAAATATATTTTGTTTTACCAGGCCAGGTCTTGTTACCAGGAGCTTTCTTGTCTCCTGTTTCTGTCAAGCTGTCCTAGGTGTAATGCTGTGTTGTGCTGTTGTGCTACTAGAGGGAGCTTCCCACATATAAATATAGAAGCAAAGATGAATTGTTTGACCTTGTCAAAAGTCTCAATGTGGTGAAGAGAAAGAGGGTGGAGAGGAAAGGCCATCAACAACAACAAAAAGAGACTACCTAGCATTGAGTCTGAAATTTCCACGTGGAAATTCGTCATGGTTTTCCCAAGGGAACCACAGGGTGAAAGGTCTAGGGAGGGAAAAGGAGGAGACAAAATCAGTGACAAGTTTTTTGAGAGTCCCTTGTAAATGAGAGCAGTCTCAGATCCTTGATCTTAGTGAGCAAGCAATAGGAGGGGAAGGTGAGCCAGGGTTTTGAGTAGTCCAACACTGAAAAATACATTGGTACCCTCAGGATATTGACTTTTCACTAAAATACTGCCCTTTCGAAGGGGCTTTATCTCTTGCAGAGAGAGTTCTAGATACCCTGAGCACAGTGAAGTAGTTGGGAAAAATGTTTTCAAAATGCAAATAGTTGCATTTGCAGCTGCATAGTTAACGTCATTATTGATCTGTTTTTCTGAGAACTTGTAATCTTCCCTTGGGCTGCTTTTTATCTGAGCACTCATCTCTTCCTTCTCATAACCCTCTGGCCACTCTCATCCTCCCTTTCCTGATTCTTTTTTCAAATAGGCCCAAAGAGGAGTTGCCATTTATTCTGTTCTCTCAGTATGGCTGCAGGGCATGTAAACAAGTTAAATTTTGTAGAAGACAAAGGAGTCATTTATAGTACATAACAGTGGTGTTTTGTTTTGGTTTTCAATTACATAAATCAATTAAATCACATTACAAATCCTTTTCCTTAAAAATGTTGTTTTTCAATTGGAAATGTTTGTTTTACTCTGAAGCATGTGCCTCATGCATGGCCACAAAGTGACGTTTGGTGTAATATAACATAGAAAAACTATATGGAAACACAGATTCTCTAAAATATGAATCTTTGTTGGCACTTTGGATGCCTCTCTGCGATGGTCACACCACTATTTGAAATGCCCAGGCATTTGTGCTCAGGAAGGTGTACCCAAGGAAAAGAAAAGCAGAGCCAGAGAGCATGGGCAGGGAAACTGGCATCATGGTGAGCTACCAGCACACCCAGCTGGGACAGCCCTGGTGGGAGCTCACTGACTGAGGAGCCAAATGATCCTGACAAAATTCAGATCAGCAGCTCTTGTGCTCACACTGCAATAGTTTATCACCATTTTAGAGGCAATAAAGAGTTTATTAACCCTGAGTGCCAGCATATATCATAGCCATTGGAAAATGCAGTGCTTCCTTTGGGACAAGAGTGATCTCTTGAGTGACAAGATGAGTGCAGGAGATGCTGCCCCTGCACACCTTCCTTAATGACTCCTTGCTCACTACTGGTTACATGGAAAAAAATTAATTTATTCTGGGAAGATCTCTGAGTCACCTGTCACCAGAGCACAGTTTGAGAACCTTGTCGTAGCTGATTTAATGTTAAGATTCAGCATTTTGAGGCTCAGTGCTTCCAGCATTATGGCAGTGTCAGGGAGTAGATTAAATATAATACTATAAATACTATAAAACTGAGCTGAACTTTCTGCTAAGTTTGGAGCAGGAGACAGACCACATTAAATTAAATACAACCACCTGCCTATAACCCATCAGCTTCATCAAGCCTTCTACCTGAAGAGGAGAATTCTGTTGACGTCTTTGAAAAGCAGAAGATTTTCCTCTTCTTTGCAAGAATAATTCTCTGTCTTTCCATGATGATTTAACAGGAACAAACAGTAGTGTCCCAAAGGATGACTCTGCCTAGAGACAGAGGGTATCTCTTATCTGAAAGGACTGAGGGGTGGGAAGTGTCTGTTTACATGAGCTGAAGAGCTACTGGGATATTAAGTGAGGAAAACACTGCAGAGATTGGATCAGACTAGAAATAGTAAACAATTTTGTATCAAACTATTGCAACTCTGAGCATTGGCTGGATGCATTTATCTTATGAGAGCCCTAGGGATTTACCAGGTATAAAATCACAACCTCAACAGTAGTGTCTGTCAGATCCTCATTAAAAATACAAAAGCTTTATAAAACTTTATAAGCTTTATAAAAGCATTATGTGAGCTGCTTTTGAAGCCCCTGAATATTTTTCCAATACTAAAGATTTCAGGATGCTGTCTGAATGAAAGACATAACAGAAATTAAGGTTATAAAAATATTAAAAAGTCAACAGTACCCTGCAGGAACACATAATGTGGCTGCCTCTGGGGATCCGTTAAAAACCAAAAATGTTTCCAGCATTAACAAGGAACAGGAAAGATTGTTCTCATAAACAAGAGGTTCCTAATCCTCAGTAAAGAATGAAAGAGATTCCTGCATATCTTGTTTTCATTTTTAGAAACTTTGCTTTAGAGTGTGTGCAATTGTAATATCAAAGCACCACTGAAAAAATCAACATAGAAACTACAACTGATATATCTGCACTAGCATCTTTAGTATAATTTAGAAATCGAAGAAACAGATTAATTATTTTTAAAAATAATTGTAATTTTGGTAGTAATTAAGATTGCCTGTGACCTCCTGCTTGAAAGGAGTGGGTTTAACTATTTAAATAATTCATGCCGTATGAAAAGAGGAATAATATCTAAAGAACATAAAAATTTTAGTCTACAGAATGTCTTTTATCACACCACCTCTAGAAACCCTGGGGATGAATTAGGCAGAACAGACCTGTGTTTCACACAGAAACAGTTTCCAAAATGAGAAAGAAATCCTGGGTTCTGTTTTGGCACAAGAATTATCTACAGTCCAAGATCAATAATTGACCAAGACAAGTCCCCTCGTTCTAACTGATGGCAGTGTCAGATCCTTTAGTGTGAAATCCCCCAAAAGACAATGGTGAAAATAATGAAATAATGCTCTCTGTTGTAATAGTGCACAATCCATGAACTATGGTCACTCATATGGAGGTGGCAGAATCTGACGGTAGTACCCAAAACAAAAGCAACTTTTCCTTCTTTTACTAAAACTGTATTGATTTATCATATACAAGCAAGCAAACAATCAAAATGAAGGTGAAATAGAAATAACAGAGTAATGCTGGCTTATAATTTTTTTCCTAGCTCTAATTGTTGATAGTCTGCCTGTACATTGCAGGATAAGCAGTGCTGTCCTTTGCAGGGGCCTTATTTAGCCCTTCTGAACTCTGGCTGCTTGACCTCCCATCTAAGTAATTTTCCTTAAGTTTTCTAAATTTGTAACTTCATATATAGACACCCTCAGGGTCATCCTGTGTACCTAAATGTGTGAATGCATGTGCACACACGTAGAATGCATTTCACTGATCTTCCATGCATATTGATCACACAAATTGGGAAATTTCTTAGATTTAATTTTTCTGACAAAGTATCTTTATTGTGAGAACATTTTTTAAAAGTCATAAAAATTAAAGAAAAAAATAGTAAAAATTCACCCAGAGGGTTTTTTTTTCTTGTTCTTTTAGATGGAGAAGGAAATGTCATCCTGAAATTTATTAATTTCCTCTACAGGGAAGACTTTGCCAAAATACACAAAGGAAGGAAAACAATCTGACATATGCACTACTTGTGCCAAAGTCCTCAGATCAATAACTGTAGAGAAAATTAAAGCCTTAAGATAACTACTCCCAAAAAACTGAGTCTCAACCCCTGAGGCTACCCTGTTTCAGATTTTCCAAGTCAAAATTTATCCTTTTTTTTTTGTGGTCAGTAATGGACACGTGTAATTCTAAGATGAGACTAAGAGGGACCAGTGCTGCCCTTACCCATAAGAGACTCCGAATTTCAGTTTCCACAAGTACCTGTTGTGACACAGTGTTCACACAAAGAGAATTTACTGTGCCTGACAGAGAAAATGTTCAGAAGAGAACCTGGACTGGCATGTTCCCAAACACTACCTTAAATATTGGATTTTTTTATACTTTATACCAAGCATGTACATCAAGTGTTAACAGTTCCTGTAGCAAGTTTCAGTCACAGAGAAATTGATGCTGTAAGGTGAACATGACATTATCAGCTTGACAAACGTTCTTATGATTATTACTTCCATTGTAGCAATTTTTAGAGATTCCTGTGGAGAAAGGTCTGCCTTGTCGCAGAGGTTTGTAAAGATGTGTGAGAACTCATTTCCTACAGAGATGATTGTCTGGCTGGCTGGCTGGGGTGAAAGGAGTGGATGGGAAGGAGGGAGGCAAAAAGTTGTTTAAAGTCAGTTGAACAGCTGAGAAACCATTCAGACCTGTTTTACAATGTTTTACACTAATAAAATGAGTTTTAAACATACAAGCCCCTAATGTGAGAGAAATGCACAATTGCAGGTTTTCAGAATTTCTGCTGAGAGAATAGATTAAAAAAAATATAAATCTTTCATTTTTTTGCAGCAGAGGGCCAAACAATTAAAGCAAAATGAATTAAGTTCAAGAAACAACTTTCTCAACTACCTTAAATTTCTATACCTGGAAGCTATACCTGTGCAACTGGAATTCTGCATTACAAAATGGCATAACATAGTCAAGTGACTATTATAACATCTTGGTTATCTGTAAGGCTCACCTTTTGCAACAAGTGAATTAACCTCACACATGCTCAGGCACAAAAGAGCATTTTTTTCAGTTTTATTCCTTAGGAGAAATATGTCATTAAGATGGTGAAAATATTCTTTGAACTTCTATAGTACAACTGAATGGCAATCCATCAGAGAGGTATATGAATGAGAAAGTTTCCTATAGAGATTTGATTATACTACTGTCAAGCAATAAAAATGAGAGAGCAACCAAATATCTAGAATTAATTATGTGTCAGATTCTGAGGAATTTTGTCCTGAAAATTAACATAAACTTGCTTTGAAGATATGAATCATTGCACAGACTGAAAACTGAACAGACTGAGAGACTGCAAATAGTGGTAGAAGACAACAGGAGGAAATTAATGGGAACATGAATTCAGTCTCATTGTGTAAGCACTTTTTTAAACATTTTCTCCATTGTTAGAAGGGTGGGAGAATTTTTTTTAACTTGTTTAAAAAATGACCTGATAGAAATTTTAAAGAAGAAACTGGAGAAACTGTAGCATTGACAAATCCACTGTTATAGCTGCTGGTCAGGCATGCTGGCAAAGCTGCAGTACGGCAATTTTATCCTACAGTTCACATTGCTTCCACTGGTGCCAAGATGAGCACAATTGAATGGTGAGGGCTGATAAAACCTCCTGGAAAAGAAGAATACAGTACTACAGGTGGGTGAAATCCTTTTCTGCTTCAGATGCTCTGGCTTGGCAATTTTGTTTGAAATGAGAGTAGGAGAAACATGTCTTGATTAGAACCACAGGCCCAGATGGCTGCACAACGTGAGTGGAGCTGTGTGGAAAAGGCAGACTGAGCCTCCACTTTCCACTCAGACCTGCTATTTGCAGATTCCACATTTTCCATGGGAAGCCATGTTCTTAAGGAAAACTGCTTTCTACTACTCAATGAAAATTGCATTCTGTTCTGACTGAGGTTCTCCAGTAGTGCTTTCCATTGTCTTTTAGCCTATATTTTATTTCAAGCAGTGAAAAATTCCAAAATCTTAATCGAATACAAGCCTGCCAAGGTGGGGGCTGCTTTGAGGATGATTTGTTTTTCGAAGTACCTCCCCAGTAAATGTTGTTCTTGGGTTGAGAGCCTTGTTCCTCCAGTGAGCTGTAAATCACAGACGTTGGCTGAAGGCAGCCTATCCCAACTAGGCCCATGTCCTAATACACGTATTTTCTGATTAGAGATGCCTTCCTGAATGAGGCTCTAAGTGAGGGAATGAGGGAGTTATTGCAAAAAGGCCTTTTGTATAGTTTCTCTGGAAAACAAGTAGTGCAGTAGGACCCAAGGCACAACAGCAAAATGAACCTGTTACTTAACCTGGACTAAAATATTAGGTCTAGCTGCTGTAAACATGCCAGATTAAGCACAGGCACTTCAACAGTATTACTAATGTGCTTATCTGTAAGAACATTATAAACAGAGGATTCGAAACACTGTTAACCAGAAACAGAATCAGATTTGCAACAATTATAACAGATATCAGCGACTTCAGATGATAGAAATTATTCCTGTTTTAATGTGTTTTTTAAAATAACAGTTGAAGTCTGAAAACTGCATTAATTCAAAAATTTGATAAAGTGTTTATCAGTTTAATCAGTTCATTTGTTAGGTAAGGTTGGCACATCCCATCACTTGGTTAAAGGAAATAATTTCTGTTAATCAGACAAACAAGGTTGTGGAAGAGACAAATAACAATGCCTGATGAAATTGTAGTTGTATCTAGTGGTTCTTGCACGAAGTAGAATTATCATGCTTAAAGGATACAAGAAAATGCAAAGTCCAATTATAACATTTTTTCTAAATACATTTCTGTTATAAATATATATAATCCTTTTGAGGTCTCAATTTAATACTTCTTCAGCTGGTAAGAAGATAAGTGAAAAAACCAAATATATTTGAAATCAATATATTTCTTCTTTCTGTTTGTTATTGCAAAAAGAACCCAAATGCTTACCTGTATCCTGAAGTGGAGAGAGAAGTACTTCCAAGTCACTGATCAGTGAATATTTAATCATTCTTATGAAGTGGAAAACCCCCAAACAGGAAGACTGCAGGAGGGAAGAGGGTATCCCAAGGATAAGTGACAACCTATTGCTCAGACCACTTTAACAGGAGATCTGAAGCTGGTACCATTTGTTTTAAAAGCTTCTATTTCAAAAAATTCCTGGCACCCCTTAATTGCATCTCCTGGGTGTAATTCCCAAAGATCTCTATATTTTGATCTCAAGTGATTTTGTCTGTTCAACCTCCACAGATCTTTAGTTGTATGCTTTACTAAGTGATCCCTAATTTCGGTTAAAATTTGAGGGGTTTAGTTTTGGATTTTTCCCTGTTCCTTTGCCTTTAATAATGAAAAATGAGCAAAGAATACTTGAATTCTCCTTTTTAAAAAAATAACAGTGCACCCTTGAAGGATGGGCTCTTTACAAAGAACTGTGTTCCTTGACCTTATTTCATGCTATCTGTCTGCAGCGTTCTTCCCATGGAAGGAATAGGGGTCCGTGTATCCATCACAAGGCTTAGGATAAGCAAGGACTGCTGTGTGGAGTTACCTGCACAGGAAAGCCAGCCTATCTTCCAGGGCTCCAGGAGAGCAACTCTCCTCCAGCTGCTGGATGTAATGTTTGTTTTTCTAAACTTGACTTCAGTGGCAACTGCTGATTCAGCAGCTGAGACAATGACTGAGCTGCAAATACAGTAGGTACAGAATAGAACTCTGAAGGAAGGTATGTGAAACACTCAACATTTGTAGGGCTTGGTTGTTCTTTTCTTTTTAAAGGAATCCTTTTTTTAGTTGATTTTGATATTAGCTGTATTGCATTGTCTGAGTTCACATTCTCAAACGTCTCCCATGATTTGCTCTCACAGGAAGAGTAAACTGTTGATATTAAGTGAAACCCACAGTTACCTGAAGGGTGAAAAAAGAAGATAAAAGGGTGAAATCCTGGTAGAAAGTGAATTTTCATCCTAAATGATAAAGCCAAATGAGGTCAGGCTGATACCACCTGATAGAAGGTGCATTCATGATTTTTTTTCCACCATCTCACAGTCACTGATACAAAGCAACGATATATCAGATAGTTATAAATATCAGATCCCAATCATCTGTACTTGATGCTATTTTAAACTCTTGCACGTGAGAAAAATGGTTTAAAATAAAAATACAGCCTTTTTATTCTCCTCTAAATGTTCTGTTCAGTTCTTCATGCTGAGAGAATCACAGACCTGTCTATAAATATCTAACCCAGATCTACAACTGCTTGTTAAAAAGAGGGTGTTTGGTAGAAAATTGAATGAAATACAAGATGTCTTTTATTATATTTTTATTACAGACCAGATGTGGTCTCTCAATTTACCCTCTATCATTTGGAGATGTACATTCACCAAGAACATTGCATGTGTGCATATAAATATTTTGATGTTGTCATAGTATAATAAAGGGTAATTGATTAGAAAAATCCCTATGGGATTTTCCACTTAAGAGCGCATTTCTGTTTTAGCACTATTGTCTTCAAAATAAACATGTATGAATGCATCTATTTTGATTGATCCCAAACAGAGAGCAGCAGCAAACAGGCAAGGATTTGGCTTGTGGTCAATGAATAGCACTGGCAAGTTGAGTGAAACTCGTGGAGCCAACGGGGCTGGGAAGCTGCGTCTTGGATGCTGCACCTCAACAGTCAAACACTGCTCCCTTCAAATGAAAACCTGCCCTGAAATGGGAAACACGGGCACCTCACTGACATGAAGAGGGAACAGAAATCCAGTCAGATCATCACACTTCCCTCAAATTACTCTTTATTATTTCCACACAAACTATTCACTTGCAATAGTTATTTCTGTGTTTTCAGTCTATCCCTATATAAAGAACAACATTTAGAGTACTGAGCTAAGGAACTGGGTTTCTGTTTGACTTTGGCATTTAATCACCTGTCTATGCTATTTGGAGACATATTTCTCTTTAAATTCCTGTGGGAGCTTAACTACATGTAATGCAATCAATACATGCTGAAAGGCCCTAATTGAGAATTTCTGGACGCAGGACAAGGTAAGAAAACTTGGACACATCTGCAGATGCACTTTTCAAATAAGTTGGGTTTTAACTCTGTCATTAATCAACAGCAAGCTCCCGTATGATGGTGTTGAAATAATAATCCCTAAACTCCTCAGACCTGTCCCATTATTCAGGTACTGCATGTTTGTAATTCCTTCACTGCCAACATTTGATCTTTGGTCTTGTGCCTCCCTCAAAGCTGGAGGAAAGCAAGTGTTTTGTTACAGCAATGGAAAATGCCTAAAAGTGCTCTCTCTGTAGAGAGCGTGCGAACGATGATCTTCCTCCCCAGGATGATGGTGGTGGTGCTATTATTTCTGCCACAGTTGGCTGGTGTGTGGAAGATGCCTTTTCTTACATATCAAGTACTATACTAAAGATACATGTAATGTGACAGTTTCTATAGTAACTACTTGTTCTTTATGGAATCACAGATTAAACCTGTACACCTTGTTATTGTTCTTATTATCTAGACTACTCAGTTACCACAGATACATTTTATTATTCTATTCCCTTGCCAACATAACTATATCTGAGATTTATGCACTTACTTGCAAGTAAAGAGAACATATGAAAAATAAAAAGTTTTAAATTGACCACTATCTGATCTTATCGATGCACCGAGACGTGTGTGCATGTATATTGAAAGCTAAAATTTCAAAATAAAACTGTAGAGATAATTTTTATTAAAGCAGGGCAAATGTACTATTTGAATATTATTGTTTTGCTGGGAGTACAATGCAAGTTATGTATATGACATTTCTTTTTTAAATGCTAAGAGTTTACCAGAACAACTTTGCCAGTTTAGATGTACTGGCAAACTCTTCTAGTGTGAACAACACCTAAGATTCCTTATTACAGGAAAATTTCTTCCACATGGTATACTAATTTTTACATGAAAGTATTTAATTATTATAATTCATCAATGCTACAGCTCTGCTGATAATATCAGTACTGGAAGTGATATCATTTACAGGCATCAGATGCTTTCTGCTTTGTATTATGTTAGCCTTATTGTGGGAAAAAATGCCTGCATCCCGTCTGTCTGTGAGTGTCTCTGTTGCTATCTCCAGGAGAAGTGTATCAGTAAAAAATCAAGCTTATAAAATTAGCAGTGTAGGGAGAAATCAGCTATTCGATCAGGGCTGCAGATTCAACAATGCAACTAGTATTGTAGCCAAAAGGAAAAAGACACTAGGAAAAACATAAAATATAAATTGGGTAAATCCATTAACGAGATAAAAAGAAAATTATACTCATCGTTAATTTTAAAAAGCTGTTGTAAATTACACATACACAAATGCAAAAGACAGAAAGGGAAAAGTGGAAAAAAAATAATATGCCCAGTACTGACAGCAACTGAGTGATGGAAGAAGTGGAAGGCAAACAGCAGATAAATTCCATGTAACTAAAGAAACTGTTTTTTCTCCCTTTACCCTTGACTGCATCCTTCCAAAATGTATGTGATTCGTTCCCCCTAAAATCTGCATTGTGAAATCAATACTAAAACTCCTAATGCTGCCAGAGCCAGGACCTGCTGTGGTGCAGCGAACATGGACCCGCGGAGCGGCCCCGGGTGCAGATGCAGTTGTGCAGAGGCAGAGCCCGTGGCACGTCTGTGCCCGCACATTATGTAACGCGCGAGTGCAACGGAGCGTACGAGACGGGAAAGAGCCACAAACCCCTCGCCAACACCCAGCTCCTTCTGCGCCGCGGCGGGGCGGGGGCTGCGGGGGCTGCGGG